>JAJONQ010034349.1:0-26769 GCA_036250385.1 Solanum microdontum | reverse complement strand
AATTAGAATTACCTATAACTTGAAAGGGAGGTGAGGGATATACATATAGGTATATATTTATGCATTTTGGGCAGCACCTTTTATGGACAACTGTAAAGTGATAAACATCACTTTTGGTGACTTTAACTTCGCACCTCCTCTAGTGAAATTCGTGCTTTGAATATATTGTTTTGTACAAAATGTATTTTGCGGTGATTCTTGATTATTTGAAACCTAAAGAGATGTACCTACAACTTTCATGTAGGATATAAAGTCTAGTTTTGCCATTTTCCTTTTCAAATCTAAGTTGTGACATGAGGTACTAGGCTGGCCAGAATTATTGTTTTGGGAGCATAGTTGTATTTGTACATGCTAAGCTTACTTGTGATGATAATCCTATTTTACGTCAACATTATTGAGCTACTAGGAATTAAAGAAGTTATTTAATTTTATTTTTAAGGTTGTATCTACTCGTGAACAAGTTGAGGACCTTGATACGTTGGTTGGTCTATGGTTTAAACTTTTGAATTTGTGTTGGACTGTTTCTATGCTAAAGCACTGAGGTTGGTGTATAAACTTGTACTTATACTATTGTTACCTGCTGGTATATTTGACAGTTTATCTTGGTTACCTGTAGCCACTTTGCATTGTTGTGTTGGTATCCTTTAAGTCATTAAAGACACTTGCGTAACTCTCCCACTTGTACGGATTGTTTGATCAACTAGCACTGTTGTTGGCATCTTGTCCTTCTTGTGGCTGTGACTTTATCACTATTGGCATGCATCTTGATTCAGATCATTTTCCATCTCGACTCTGGATTTTTAGTTCGTCTTAAGTATGGAAGTTGTCCATTTTAAGTACGAACTAGAAAATCATTTTTAATACGGTTCTTTGTTCTCTTGATTATTAGGCTTTGAACCTTCTCTATACAGGGTGTTGGCCCTTCTTGATACCTACTTATGCTTGGTGTGACGATATGATGTTTATATTGGGCCAGCCTTGGTATTGAATCACTTAGAAAATGGTGCTTATGAGCGTTTTTGACATTTGGGTCTTTAAATATCGAACTTGATACTCTTTATATATTTTTAATTGATTTATTAATTATGTTTCAATTCTTCTTATCATGACTTGAGAAAGGTAGTCCGGTGAATCTGAGGGATCCGAACCTATAGTTTTTACACTACTAAGCTATATGCTTAGCGATAGTTGTTTCTATCGTAGGGAATGTTCGGGAGGATGCATGAAGCTGGCCATTGGAGATGGAGATTTTGAGTGTCTTAAGGAAGATCACATTTGCATATAGGCATCTATATTTTGTATAAACCTTGGGACTTGTACATGATCTATGTGTTTTACATCTACATGAAATTTTGAAGGCTAATTTGATTATGTCACCATGGGTTGTAATATAAGTATGACTACATGTTTTGTTCTATTTGGGGTGTGTAAACCCAAGTCTTGTAATGTACTAAATTTACTATTTGTTTGAATGTTTGTGTGAAGCATGAACAGACTAATTTTGGTACTCGAAAGTTGGTAATATTCTTTTTATATCATTTTTAAGTGTGAGGATTATATATGCATGAAAATTTCGTAAGTTATTTGCATAGATTATTTTGCAAGAATTTTTCCACCATTAGTTAAAATTCTACGCATTTTCAATTTGACATCAAATTAATGTTTAATGGGGCAGGATGCATATCCTTAACTATTTTTATCTGAACCAAATCCCCCTACTATATTTTAAACAATACTCCCTACATCAATCTCTTTTAAATGTGGCAAGTATTAAATTGGATTCCTTCTTAAGTGGTAGTATCCTTCCGAAAGGGTCACTATAATGCCCATCCTGTGAAGAATGGATATGAGATAACCGAAAGTTCGAATGTAACTAATTTCCATATTGTGATGATGTTATTTGTGTTGCTATATTGTGAGTGTTAAATGTGTTATGTATCCCAGGTATGATGAGGTGTGAGAGTAAGAGGTAGAGTAGTGGGAATTGCGATGAATGAATAGGATCTACCTTGGGAAGGGGGTTCGTTCTAGAGTGGTTAGTGATCCTTGTTATGGTATACTATGTGGTCAAGGGTTGGATTGTTTTTGTGGAGAATCATAGGTGTGTAGTAAGTTGGTTGGCCATATTGGAGGCGATGTGTGTTTCAAAAACTCCTCTATGTGTGATAGAAAGGTTAGGCCTTTATCTAAATCAGAGTTTGTAGCGTTGCAAATAGAAGGCTAACACTGTGTTGTTCCTTAGTTGTGGTTAAGACAAAGAAGGTGGCCAGAGTGTGGGTGCAAAGGTTGGCTGGGGTATTTTCCTTGCTATGCCACTTGGCATAGTCTGGTTGCAGGGTCAGTGATGTTTCATAGGAGACGATGAATATGATCTCTAACAACTTCTACTGTCCTTCCCTATGGTTGGATATGTGTCATGATATTATTTTGTTTACATGACATGTCTTTAGAAACTCTTATACTAGTTTAGACTAGATCCCTGGGGTGTTAGTTATTCTCAAAATTCAATATTGGTTTTGTCTTAACTCAATATCGGTAAACTTCATAAACTTTCTGTTTTAAATTGAAATCATTTAGGGAGTAAGGGTTCTTCTATCTAGGTATTAGAGTAGGTGCTCGCATGACCCCGTGGATTGGGTCATGACAAATTGGTATCAGAGCCTAGGTTACCGTCTCCCAGTACAAGAGCAAATGTGGAATATACTTTTGTTAATTGGTGTGTTGAAATCCCCATCTAATCTTCAGGAATCTATGAAGCATTCTAGGAACACGTTCTATTTCTTCTCTCCTTTCGTGCGGTTTGTTGCTTGCTGTGTAGGTTGAGTCCAACTGGTATCTACGGATCTCAATTGGTATCTCAACAAAGTGAACTGGATACCGTAGTCGTGGCTGAAGGGAAACAAGCAAGAAAAATTGGAACCGAAAAGGTTCCAATTTATATTTGGCCTTAGAGCTTGTGCAAATGCATGGATGATCAGCTAATTTCATCAATGAAGCAATTTAAGTTAATAATTTTGACTTTCTTGTGTGATGTAGCTTAAAATGTGATTATGTCCATAGTATTGCCTGAATATACCCTCACGTGTGAAGTGTACTTGCCTGAATGATATGATGTGCGTCTGTGTCTGATATTGCCTGAATAACTGTCTATGTGCGAGATGCACTTGATGAAATACTTGAAATTACAAAAAGGTATAATTGCTTGAGTCTCTATGAACTTGTTGATAGAAAATAACCATGTTTAGTGGGGCACAATGGTCTGATGATGAACCATAATGTGATTAATAGGCATATTTTGAGGTGTGCATGTTTGTTATGCCAAGATAATGGGGAAAATCTCCTGAATGTATAGTGTTGGGTTCGATATTGGGGTAGACTCCGCCGAATTCAACTAGTGGAGTTGGTTCTGGCTAAATTATGACCCTGGGTCAATAAAGAACTCTAGGAATAGGGAGAACTCCTATGAAATTGTTTCCTGGGAACCAACCCTGTTAGGGCTACCGAGAAGGGATGACCCACCATGGCGGGGCCGCTATAGCGGGAATTTTCTCACCATGGCGGGACAGAGCGAGACAAAATATCAGCCCTATCTCCACTGTTTTCCCCCCTATTCCACCTACTGACTATGAATCGTATGTTGACTAATTCTCACATCCCAATCAGTGCTCAGCAGTAGAATAATGAGTTATAAGCATCTAATATTTATTTACACCTATGAAATTAGAAATCAAGCATCCATGTGCTTATAAAACATAGGAAAACAAAGAGTAAATACTACAATTGTATGATGCATGCCCAAACGGGGAAACCCAAATCAATCCAAAGATTTCTACTTAGAGGGAGGTGGAGTGTTTTCATCCAAATCGTGGCCCTCTGGAGACTTCTCACCAGTCCATGCCTTGATCAACCAGGAAAACTCGTTAAAGTACTCCAGTTCTAGTATGGGAAGCTCCCACTGGATGGCGATGCAGGAGGATATGATGATGGTTTTCCACATCCTACCCATCAGACGGTCCCTTTTGATGTTCTTCTTCTTCTTCTTCTCCCATCGCAACTGGCAGCGGAGAATCTCGACCTAAAGGGAGGTGGATGGTGGAACTGGAGCTGAGGTGCTAGCATAGGTACCTTCCAATCTTCTCCAGATAGCAGCAAGGCCTCCTTCACGCGATCACCTGATAGTGGGGGCTGAGACTAGGTAGGAGGGGCATCATCTGCCTCTGCTGCTGCTCTGCTACTCTCAGCCCCGCTCACCTTTCTCGTCTTCTTTCCCTTAGAAGAGGGCCACCTGATCAACAGAGGATGGAAAGGGGGGTACATAGGTAATACATCATCAGTGTACATGAGTGGCACCCCCACCCACTTGCACATCGCCGTCACCAACCCCGGTAGGAAGAATGCCTTTTTGTTGCCTCGGTAGACCATCTTCCACTCGGATACCATCTGTGCCCCAACGTTCAACCTGATCCCCTGCAATGTACAAGTCACCACCAGAGCCCGAGGATAAGTCATGTCACTGCAATTTTCCGACTAGCGAATCCTCCTAGCCACCAAATTCAGCCACCTCTTGGCATCGACGGACCAGTAAGTGTTGGTGTTGCCTTTGTAATAGTCCAGTAGACCCGATCCTGACGCTCATCCTCAACCAAGGTATCTCATAAACAATCTAGATCCATCTCCATCGTTCTGGTCTCGTATTCAGCATTGGAGACCTCCGACACCTCAAGCATTAAATTTATGAACTTAGTGGTTAGAGACTTCCACTCCTCTCATGTGGATGGCAGGGTGAGGGTCATCCCAACGGATAGTTGGGAGGAGGGCATAGAACTCCCTCACCCAGCCTGAGTATGCGGCAGGGTATGCCTCCGCTAGTGGGCCCCAACCAAACTCCATTAGCTGGGTATGGAAGGTGGGTTCCTTCTTTGCTAATCCTAGCAAGTTGAACCCTCTAGTACAAAAAAATTGTGTTCCAGTAGTCATGATGCCTCTCCCAACATGCAGCATCGGGAAACTGGAAAAAGGCAAGTTATCTTTGTTGAATTCAGCCATTGCTAATCAAACCTGCATTTTCATAATGTGCATATTAGGACTCAACATATATAGGTAACCCCGGGAAAATGGAAAGGAAAACTTCTTTTAGCTCCCAGCCACTGGTTTGCAGTTTCCCACCATGCCGGCTAGGATACCACCATGGTGATGTTGCCACAATGGGAAAAAGTTTGCCATGGCGGCCTTCATCTGGGTCGAAGATTTAGGAGTGCGTTCATGGCACCCCTTCACCTAAAAAGCTTCATTTTCACTAAATTTTCATTAGATCAGTGTTTCTAAAGTACCCTAACACCTAAATATGCAAAGATTCTAGCATTTCAACTCCTAAATGGTGCCCAAATCCAAGTTGCTAACCACGAACACTATTAAACTTCAATAAGTCAAGCCACCTTCTTTGGCGGAGATTCAAGTCCTTTTGATTGGACTCATATTGTAAACTCTTATGATCGGTGAAAACATCAACATGAACCCCATATATATAATGCCTCTAAATCTTTAAGGCAAAAAAAACCGCCGTCAATTAAGGGTCATGGGTAGGATAATTCTTCTCATGGATCTTAAGTTGGCTTGAAGCATTGTCAATAACTTTACCGTTTTGCATAAGTACACATCCCAACCCAATTCTAGAGGCATCACAGTACACCAAAAAACCATATGTACCTTCTAGTAAGGTCAACACCGGAGCGGAAGTGAGTCTATGTTTCAACTCTTGGAAACTCTTCTCACAAGCTTCTGACCATATGAACTTAGCTTTCTTTTGAGTCAAAGCAGTAGAAGGAGTGGCAATAGAAGAAAATTCCTCAACAAAACTTCTATTGTATACGGAAAAACCCAAGAAGCTTCTAATATCCGAAGGGGTTAAAGGTCTAGGCCAACTCTTGATCGCATCTGTCTTTCTAGGTTCTACCTAAATGCCCTTGCTTGAAACAATATGAACAAGAAAAGCTATGCACCTTAACCAAAATTCACATTTGCTAAATCTTGCAAAAACTTGTTGGTCTTTAAGAATTCACAACACAATCTTTAAATGATTAATGTGATTATTTTCACTCCTCGAATAGATAAAAAATCATCAATACACATAATTACAAACATAATAAGGTATTGTCTAAACACCCTATTCATCAAATCCATAAATGCCGCTGGAGCATTAGTCAACCCAAACGGCATTACCAATAACTCATAATTACCATACCGCGTTCGAAAAGCCATCTTTGGAATATCATCTTCTCTCACCTTCAATTGGTGATAACCCGACCTAAGGTCAATTTTAGAGAAATAACTTGCCTCTTGAAGTTAGTCAAACAAATCATCTATCCTTGGTAGAGGATACTTGTTCTTAATGGTCACCTTGTTCAACTGATAATAGGCAATACACATACGAAATGAACCATATTTCTTTCTAACAAACAAAACTGGAGCACCCCATGGAGAGATACTCGGTCAGATGAAACCCTTATCCAACAAGTCTTTCAATTGCTCTTTCAACTCCTTGAGTTCTGACGGGGCTATTCTATAAGGAGGAATGGAGATAGGTTGCGTATCTAGGAGAAGGTCAATACTGAAGTGTATTTGCCGCTCGGTAAGAACCTCGGGTAAGTCATCTGGGAACACTTCTGAAAACTCATGAACAATGGGGACCGACTCAAGAGTAGGGGTTTCAGAATCTACAGCCCTCACCCTAACTAGATGGTAAATACAACCTTTAGAAATCATCTTTCAAACATTAAAACAAGAAACAAAGTGACCTCTAGGCATAGAATTTCCCCCCTTCAACTCTAGGACAGGCTCATTCGGGAACTGAAATCTGACTACACGAGTTCTACAATCTATAGAAGCATAACAAGACTGTAGCCAATCCATACCTAGAATAATATCGAAATCTAACATATCAAGCTCTACCAAGTCAAACAAGAGTAACTCTATGGGATAAGGATACAGGACATCTTCTATAGACCCTCCTAGCCACAACATTGTCATCAACAAGAGTAGAGACATAAAAAGGTTCTAACAACTCATCTGAAAGAACAACAAACCTCATAACCACATACTGCGTCACAAAAGACAAGGTAGCAGCGGGATCAAGTAAAGCATACACATCAAGTTGAAAAACTTTTAACATACCGGTTACAACATTAGGAGAACCCTCTTGTTCACCATGATTCTGAAATGCATAGAATCGGTTTTGCTTAGGGGCATTGGAATCTTAATCACTAGGAGGAGCTTTCTTGCCCTCTCTTCCTTTAGCCATAAGCTTTGGAAAATCCCTCAATTTGTGACCACTCTTACCACAACTGAAATATCCATCCATGCTGGCTAGACACATACCCTCGTGATTTCTTCAACGCTTAGTACATGTAAACCTAAGCAATGAGGATCCACCACCATCACCTTCTTGAGGTTTAGGGTTAGACACCATATCTTTGTTTAACTTAGGAGAAGCATTGGAGGAACCTTGATTGTCAAACCTTTGTCGAAATGTAGGACGACCATATCTATCAGACCTTCTATGAGAGAATTTTCCATCACCAGTTTTAGCCCTTTTTACCTCCCTAGACTATTCCTTAAGTTTCTCATCTTCAATTTGTTGTGAATGGACCATAAGGCGAGATATGTCCATGTCACCAATGAGCATGGCGGTATGACACTCTTTAACCACCATTTCGGACACACCCAACACGAACTTACTCATCCTAGCCCTTGAATCCACAACCATTGTCGAAGCATACTTAGACAATTGTGTGAACTTTAAAGCATATTCCCTCACACTCATACTTCCTTGACGAAGGTTAATGAACTCAAGCACCTTGGCTTCCCTGATCTCATGGGGGAAAACCCTATAAAAAAAGTGGCCTTAAACCTTTCTCACTATATGGGACCCACTTCTACCGATCTTGTTTCTTTCCATTGGTTGTACCACACTTGGGCAACACATTTGAGTTTATAAGCAGCCAATTATGCCTTCTCTACCGGAGTCACTCCCATGATACCAAGTACCTTATAAACCTCATTAATAAACTCTTGAGGATCTTTCTCAACCTTGGAGCCATAAGATTCCAAAGGGTTCATCCAAGTAAAGTCCCTCACTCTTGATGCCGTCGTACCCATATTTGAGTTCACAGGGACTACCACCCCTCTGTTGGCTTGGGCCTTCATAGTTTGGGCCAAGACTTGAAAAGCAGACCTAAACTATTCATTTGTTTCATTTTCAGCCAAAGGATCTATCGGAGCTTGAGGAGGATCTCCTTGATCCACATTGTCTCTTTCATTCCTTCTTGCATAAGCCCTTCTAGTAGTCATATCCTGAAGAACATAGGGTAAGGATTAGGAGAGAGACCTTATACAGTTAAACTCTATGGCATGACTTTAGATTAATGAAAAAAGTGGAATTTCCTAATCATCTTATAGCCTCTTATTCATAAATGTGGCACGTTTCACACTCATGAACAAGACTCTACTAGAAATGGCTTATGAGGCATCATTGTAGAACCATTCTACACCTTTTGCTCTGATACTAAGTTTTTCATGACTCTGGGGTACCCCCAAGATGTAACATGGCGTATAAAACCCCGAAGGACTTCATACAAGCCACTTAGCTCCCATAACATAAGAAATAGAACAATAAGAGTAAAACAACAATTCAAGTCCAACACAGTTTATAAAGAAAAGCGAAACTCTAGATACTTTGTCTCATCATAGCCATCTATTGCAATAGATTGAAATTGGGCCTAGCCCATACATCATATCCAAAAATGAAATACCAGAAAAGAGATGAAACAATAGAACTCTATCCTCAAAGCATGAGGACTCACCAAGCCTCCGAAATGTAGAAATCAACACTTAGCCACGAAACTGATGACCATGACCGTCGGACCCTACGTTTGGGGAAAATGTAGGCAAGAGTATGTGTTAGTACAAACATGCACTAACTATTATAGCCCTGCATGAAAACATTTAAAACATGCCATAAGGGACATTTTATTTCACAACATGCAATTTACCAAGTTAAAACATAACATAATAGGAGTTAGAAAATATATTTCATAACCATAGGTAATGCAAGCTAACATCATCTTTAACACCTTTGAACTGATATGCGATACTTCTTGAAGTAACCTTTGTTCATTATTCATGTTATTGTGGGGATAAGCCTTACCGACATTGATACAGTGTGGGCTATAACATGATCCCCCAGTGTCTCCCACACCCAAAAAGGGTTGTTCTACTGTCTAAGGTAGAACTATGAACTTGTAGCTTAAGTAGATCCATTAGTTAATCACCCTATGGGGGCAAGTAGTTTAAGGAATAATGGGATTGTTACTAGAAACCCGGCCTCTACTACGGGGGAGGTTCCATCTCAAGAGATTACTTCTAGAAATCCCGCCTTTACTATGGGAGAGCTTCCATCTCGCATCAATATCCACTCGGTGCTAAACATAAATCCCATAAAGCAATTAATTAAGTCTTGACTTATCTCAAGTTCCATGGAAAGATATCCTTAGATAACCAATCCAAGCTATAGACATCATACTAGGATAGCTCATTAGACCATGCGTGAGAAAACCTTTCACCGTCCATGATCACTTTTAATCTTTGATTCAATAAGGTGAGAAGGCCTTTCAACCTAAGAATCCCTACTATATGAGAATGTCCTTTCACAATCATACTAGTGTGTGTTCATGAGAATATCCTTTCAACAACACAACAACAACATCATCATTGGTACCTTACTTTCAAGGCACCCTTAAAACAATTGCATAGGTTCCATAAGAAAATGCAGAAGTCCATAATTTACCACTTGAAGTGTAAAACCCACTTTCAAATATCAATACTTAGAAAAAATGGGTTAGATACGGATTTCATCATAAATTCATGTAAAACAAGCAATACATGCTCAATTTCATAAAACCCTTCCTTCAAAATCAAAATCCATATCACATGATTCATAAACTTGAAAACATGGGGGGGTGGGTTTCATGGGTTCATAGGCGAAACACCATAAAATAATGTTAAATCATCAAATCATGCATATTAAAATGTAATACAATTATTTAGATCAGTAATCAAGGAACCCATGTTGATTGAAGCAAACCCTAACATAATTGGGGAATTCTAACTTGAAATTTGCAGAATTTGGGAACTCCATGAATGAATGGAAATCATGGGATGAAAACCATCATACCTCAAATCCCAATGCTAAAATTCAATGGAGGAATCTTCATCATCATCAGTTTCTTCATCTTCTTCTTTTTCTTCTTCTTCTTCTTCCTCTTTTTATTATTTTTCCTCTTCTTCTTCTACTTCCTCTTCTTCTTCCTCTTCTTCCTCCTCTTCCTCTTCCTCTTCCGCTTCTTCTTCTTCTTCTTCTTCTTCTTCTTCTTCTTCTTCTTCTTCTTATTCTTCTTCTTCTTCTTCTTCTTCTTATTCTTCTTCTTCTTCTTCTTCTTATTCTTCTTCGTCTTCTTTTTCTAGAGAGAGAAATATTTGAGAGACCAAATTTTGGGGATTTCTTTTGGTTTTGGAAATAATGACTTGAATTGGTGAGTTTTTTAGTTAAAATGACTTAGATAGGGGTCCTAAACTTAGGCAAAATGACATAGCTTTGTTTTAATTAATACCGAAAAAGACCAATTAACCCCTAACTAGTAGTGGTCTACAACAAGACCACGTGAGGCTCCACGAGCCATGGTCCTCCTCTTGGTCCATGAACCAGTAGCTAGATTTGCCACACCTTGCCCCCATATGTCCAAATAAAGACCACGACCCTTCACACGGAGGTGGTGGCCTTCACGAGCCATCAAGTGGCTCGTGGGGAGGGTCTTGTTTTGGGGCAGCTTGGCAGAGCTACTCCCTATCCCTTCACAAGCCCCACCACGACCCGTGGTCCATACCACGAATTGTCATGGTGGTCGTGGGAAGGTGGACAGTTGTTGGGTGAAGGCTAGGATGCGGAAGCCCCCTTTTTCTTGGCTCTTGCCCTCATACTTAGCCATAGTCTAGCCTGTTATATACCAAGTTGTTACGGATTAAGAGAGTTTTGGGAGTTTTAGGGTGAATATTGGTGGAAATAGGGAGAACCCATTTCTCTCCCCCTCCTAATTGACCCCCAAAACTCCGCCATAGTGGTAGGGTCCAGCCACTGCAGCCCCACCACAGTGGTATCCCAGCCGCCATAGCGGGATCCCGACCTCCATAGCGAGATAAGTTTTTGCAAAAATGGGATATATATTCTTTTCAAATTTTGTCTTGTTCTTTCTAGCTCAGCCCTTTGACAAGGTCCTTTTCACGTTTACGTTTCGGGTACACGGTCCTCCGTTGTTCCAAGATGAGTTAATCTGTTAGTTTTGAAATTACTCCATTCGACTCGTGCCTAGTCCTCCGTTTATCATTCGAGGATGCACGAGGGGTAAATTTGTATCTATTGTAATAACCCAAACCATAGTTATTTAGGTAGGGAAAAATTTCATGAAACTAAGTTGTCCGGGAATGTACAATTTTGCCAAAGCAGGAATAATCCACCACAACGACGCTGCCACAACGACATGGGAGCCGCCATGGAGGGATAGTTAGAAATAAAATTGTAAGACGTAAATTCTTATTTTTCCCCTTTCTCCCTTAAGTGCCAAAATAGATGAGGGTCACCCTAAATAACTTTAAAATGCTGCTCTAGGCTTGGGAAGGAGGGAGAGGAGGAATTCTAATGCAAGAAAGGCTAGAATCCATGGATTCCGGGCATGCCTCCATTGTTTCACTGTCCGAAAGTGAGGAATCATGCTATAATCCTCACACAACTGCTTAGCTACTAGGTAGGTTAGATTTTCTTTATTGAATTGTTGATTACTCATTCCCACCGCCTAATATATTGTTAGTCGAATAGGATTTCATGTTTAGGCCTTCAGGAATGAAGTAGGAAGGATAGTACGTGTGGTCCCTGTGGTTGAACTAGTATGTCCTGTGTGGGTGGACTTATCCTACGAATTTATAGGTATGTGATGGTTTGAATTCCCTTCGGTGTTATATATGCATGTTAACTGCTTCGTTGTATTCATGCACTTATGTGAATTGGGAAAAATGAAATGAATATTTGTGATTCATTGCATGCAATGAACTTGTTACTTGATTGTAAGATACAAGTGTGTAAATCATTCATTCTGGTGCTAATTGTGTTTGTGATTGTGGTTGATTGTATCTGGTGTCATGTTCCGATACATAACTGGATTGGGTGTCATGTTCCAACAAATTATGGGATCGGGTGTCACATTCCGACACATTATTGGATCAGGTGTCACGTTCCGACAGAATATTGGACCGGCTGTCACATTCTGACACACTAATAGCTTACACGTGGGTTTCATTAGAGTTCCATTTTTGTTTGATTATCTATGAAAGAATATGATTCACTTTGCCAGAATTGAGAAATTGACAGAACTGTAATTGATCATGCCCATCATGTTTAATAATGGATATGAGAGAACCGGAAGTCCGAATGTTTCTAATTTTAGTATTGTGATGATGTTATTTGTGTTGCTATATTGTGGCTATTAAATGAGTTCTTGATCCCAGGTATGAGGAGGTGTGAGAGTAAGATGATGCGTAGTAGGAATGGTGATGAATGAGTAGGATCTACCTTGGGAAGGAGGTTCGTTCAAAAGTGGTTACTGATCCTTGTTATGGAATATTATGTGGTCAAGGGTCGAATTATTGTGGTGAATAATCATAGGCATGTAGTAAGTTGGTTGGCAGGGTTGTGGGATATCTGTGTTTCATAAACTCCTCTTTGTGTGATAAAATGGTTAGGACTTAATCTAAATCAGAGTTGGTAGCGATGTAAATAGAAGACCAACACCGTGTTGTTCCCTATTTGTGGTTAAGACAAAGAAGATGGTCAGGGTGTAGGTGCAAGGGTTGGCTGGGGTATTTTCCTTATAGCATATTTTCTTCTTGTTGATTTATTTTTATTAGGTGGTGGGTGTCGGGTTGACTGATAATGCCTACCAATACGTGTTTTTTGTACTGATACTACTCTTCCTATTCCATTTGGTGTAGTCTGGTTGCAGGGTCAGTGATGTTTCATAGGAGAAGACGAAGACGATTTCCAACAACTTCTACTTTCCTCCCTAGGGGTGTTAATTATTCTAGAAATTCAATCTTGGTTTTATTTCAACTCAGTATCTTGTAAACTTCCTGAACTTTCCAACTTTGATGAAATCGTTTAATGACTAAGGGTTCTCCTATCTAGGTGTTAGAGTAGATGTCCGCACAGCCCGTGGGTTGGGTCACGACAATGTGTTTAAACATAAGTAAAATATAGATTTACATCGTAAAAACACAATGTAGGAGCAAAGCATTTGTTAATAAAAATGATTTTATACCTAACAATACTATGATTAATACAAGATTTCAAATAAGAAATAAAGACGTATTTATCATTTTATCGGAATTTAACTAATGTAAAATAATTATTTATATACAAAAGCATTAACAGGCCAATACCGACCACTGGAAACAATTATAATATGCTCCCAAGTTTTTTGCATGTAGCTGATATCTTTTTTATGAAATTCATAGAATTAATGATTAATCAAGTCACTTACCTTCAATTTATCCTTCCCTAAAATATGTTCATTTTCCCATTTGAATCTCTAAGAATTTAACGTCACGAAGTCAAAATTTTAATTTTCTGAGTAAAGTTATCACGTTCGGTGAAATTTGTAGTTGAGTTTTTATGTCAAAATGAGAAGTCTTATTGTCTAATGTTTGTCCGAGCAACTTTAGAATTGAAGGTGAATTATATATATCATTTAAGAAACTCATTTTTTACTCGAAACTTGGGTTTCAGAATCAACTAAATGATCGAAATGTCATTATTGTGACAATCATATTGAAAAACAGGTTAAAGAGAAGGACTATGACAAACATCATGGTTACTAAGTTATCAAAAAATATGTGTATATTATATCTTATATAAATCTCAATAAATTCACATGGTACATACATTTTTTTATACACAAGATGTTACGTAACCCAATGAAAGCCAAATATGCATACTCTGGCACACAAAAAAATACGAGTCATAAACATGGACTATATACAAATTGCATGTTAATGATTCAAATAATCCTCATTTTATTTATTATTCTCTTCTCATTGTTACATATAGAATCTTCCAAGTTGCGACTTAATCTGACGATTCTTTCACATATGATCTTTTTCGTGAATTCGACATCAGTGATCTACGACCATCCTTTCTTCTTTCCATTCCAAAAAGGAATAGTTGGTGGATAGGTGCCCAGCCCAGGCCGGGACAACATTCCAATCGGGCCACCTTCCTTTAAGTTGTGGCTAAAAATAAGCCTTGGTGATCTATCTTCCTTCTCTTACGCCCCTAGACCATGATGTATTAGATCCCCATGAATGAGGAAAGGTATTTTCAACTAAGGTCTTAAAGTCCAACCCGGTGATGAATCTTCTTCTACTCCCCAACCTCTAAGGAGTCGTAGAGCAATGTCTTTATTGGCAGTTGCGCAACCTTCAAAATAGAATTGCATATTTATCCTAAATAAAAACAAGGGGAACACACAACCATTAGTATGTGATGCCAATAAATAAAACCTATGGGTTATAATCAAGTGTATTACATTATATACAATATTATAATACGAAGTATATATAGTGAAAGAACATGCAAAAAACAAACATAATTGGTCCTACCTCAAATGTGGCAGGATAATATCGAATATAATAAATAAATAGCTATTTTACTAAATTTGAAAAATAGAAAAAAGATTAATCTTTTGATTTTGAGTTCTAAATTCTTGATATAAGTTAAGTTGTTGATTCTGAGTCCTAAATTCTTAGTTTTTGAGTATTCTTGAGAGGAGTAGTATTGTTGAATTCTGAGTTCTTGATTTTTGAGTATTGAGTTTTCTATATTGTAATTGAAATCCTTGAGTTGATTTGTTCATGTATATATTTCAACATGAACCCTATTTTGAGTTATAATATTTGGGAATCTTTTAAAGAAAACATTTAATGCCTTAAACTAATTTTTTGAGAAAACAAAGGTGAGTTTTGACAAGAGTTTTATACATGATTGAGAAAGAGTATAAAAGAACTAAGTATTCCCAAATGCATCATTTCTACATTGAGAAAAGAGAAACTTTGATTTCTAAAAAGAGTTTATGTGTTTAGACATATTTCAAAGCAGTTACCTCTTTTAAGAGGTTATTTTGAGTAATTACCTAAAAACAGAGAAAGAGTATGTTTTATACATTTGAGAATGAGTATATTATTGGGTAGTATTGAACATTGATATGAGGATGAGTTTAGACAACTCAAGATCCTCATAAGCCATATCTTCCAACATGGGTAACGGATCATACTTTTTAGATGAATCCTTATTTCTAACTGGATCCACTTAGTTGAGGGGTTCTATACCCCAACACAATATATAAATGTTTTGACAGCGTGGGTGACACACTGTAACATCACATAGCTCATATTAATGGTCATCGGTTAGAGAATCTACCAAATAAATTTAAAAATGTGTTTTTATCATATCACTTAATATGTTTAGTTTAGAGATGAGTAAGTATTTGTATAGTTAAAATGATTTCACTCGTTTATTTCATTATATTCAGATGGATATATATTAAATATCTGTTACAGTCCTTGTAGTTTAGTTATTTATTATTTAACTATCTTACATACTCGTACATTCATTGTACTGATGTCATTCGACCTGTATCTTTTATGATGCTGATTCAGGTACTTAGGATCCTTAACAAGAGTTTCGTAGAGATCACTTCATCCGCTCGTCAACATTGAGTGAGGCCTCCTTGCTTCCGGAGGACTCCATCTTTTATTTGTTGTTAGTAGTTTTTTTTTTGATGTCTAGTGGGTCTTGTTCCTACACTTTTCTTTATATAGTAGAGACTTCATAGATAAATAGTTTGGGAGAGTCTTTGAGTTTAAGAGGTTTTATTTAAAACTTATATCTTATACTCCATATATTCAGAGATATTTTAGATTAAGTAAATAGTTTTTAGATATTTATTTCAGTTTAATGTTTGTGTATGCTTGAGTTTGTCTTCAACTTGTAGTAAGTCAGGATGAGGGTTCACTAAGGGACCAACAATGGTTCTCGAGTGCCGACCACATCCAGGGTCTAGGATCACGTCGTAACAAACTTGGTATCATAGCAATGAGTTCAAGTGTCCTTCGGTGTCTATAAAGTCATGCCAATGAGATCTTATTTATGGTTGTGAAGGCCCCACTTCTAGAAATGAGGGAATACAAACATTTAAGAAAAGTTTCTCTTTTTTCATACTCTAAATCATGCAATAGAACTATGTCATACGGAACTTATTCAAACTTGTCTGTTTCTCAAATCTATTCAATTGCCCATACTCAAGGTGGTTAAAATAGCAAATCCTAGATCCTTATCGATGAGTTATTCTTTGATAAAGTCTTTAGAAGGTAAAAGAGATTGCACAGGGCTTGAGAGAAACCTGTTAGTGTACATTAAGTGTATTGATTTGAAAGAATGCACCCTTATTCATATAAATCGTGTGTTTGAGCCAAACGAGATGTACTCCCAAACTCTCTTCTCTAAACTTTGTTTCAGGTGATACCCTTTAAGAGGGAAGTGGATTTTAGAATGCTTGGGTAGTATCTTCACCCAAAAGATAGTATAAGTTGTGATATTAAGAGGTAGTAGCAGGAGAAGTGCCTAGAGTTAGAAGTTTGCATTTAGAAGTGTAGAAATCTAAGAATGGGATTAGTTATTGAGTAAATATGTTGTTGTAGTCATGTACCTAGTAAGTAATTAATGAGGAGTCTTTTTCCCTTTTGTGTAGACTAAAGAGTGATAATTTTGTGTGAATTTCATAATAAAAGGTAGAGGAATAGTTACTAGTTAGGATGAGTTAGAATGAACTTTAATAAAAAAGAAGTTTATGTCGATGTACCATTTTGTTAGTGAAAACCAAGTATAGTTGTTTAATAGAAGAGTAGAGTATGCATGAGGTGATATATCTAAGCTAGGCTTATGATTTTTTCAAGGAGGGCCCTATGGTATTCAGAGGTTTATACAACTAATTTGGAAATAATGTATAGTGAAAGGGTAAATAGTACTTAAGTGGTAAAAAGGAATGTGACGGTAATTTGTAAGTAGGTAGACTGGAAAATAAAGATTTACTTCTGTTAGAAAGTCTTAATGGGTGATTGTTTCTTAATTTTATCTAGTAGCTATAAGTTAGTATAGCATGCGAGCAATTATATTGATAACCGTGTTTAGTACTAGACACTAAGCTTGAATTTGAGATGAGTGTCGTGATAATAAGGATGACAATATGAGGGTGATGATGATAGTTTTTAGATCTGATGTAGTAGGTTTGACATGAATTAGGTGAAAAATTAAGGTGATACTTTATGATAAATGTGAGTGGTACAAGTGTGGTATTATGACTCTTAGATGAAAGCAATGAAGTTTGGCTAAGTCATTAGATTAGCAAGAGCATTAGGAGGTGTACCCGAGATCGTATATAGTTAGATGAGGTTCTAGTTAAGTTTATGATTTTCATGTATGCCTAGATAACATATTTAAGTGGTCAAGGTGGAGTAGGTTGTTGTAAGCATTATTAATTATAGTCGAAGTGATTATATATATATATAAATGATGACTCTTTCAAATATAGTTTAAGTTTCCTCCAGTTAGCTAGATATGAACTTAGAAGGACGGTATTTGTGGGCAAAGAGAAGAAGTCAAACTATTAAGAGTTAGATTAGGCGGCTTTATAAAACAATGCATGTAACCATTATAAAAAGGCTTGTATAGAAGCAGGAAGACATTAAGAGAAGCAACTTAGAAAAAAGTCCTAAAAGGAATCTTATTATTTGTACATGGAGAATTTTGTAGACATGAGATTATCATTTTCCCGAGTATTAGAGTTAATCGAATATAGACTAGTTTAGAAAAAATGGAAAAGAACCATAACTTTAAATTATCAGCTTTTGACCTAAGGGGGAGATAATAAGACGAGAAACCAAGTCAAGTGTTGAAAATCAGATAGTGATGTGTTCAGAAAGAGTTAAAGTGATATATCGATTCATTCATACTCTAGCGTATACTTGATGTTCAGCCGTTACAACATCATGTTGATGTCTCTAATATCATAATTGTGTTCATGACCTCTGTTTGTATTGTGTAACACTCCGCAATTTTAAAGAACTATAATTAGAAAGAAAACACTTTTTGGAAAGATCAAATTTGGAATGTTTGAAATGTTTTGCTAAATATAAGTTTTGGGACAACTTCAAACGACCATAACTCTCAGTAGAGGATAACATAAGTAGGCTATAAGATATCAAATGAAAGGTCTTTGAATTATCTTTTCAACAGCACCGAGTTTGCTAATTTTCAAGCTTGTATGAGGGAGATATGGCAATTCGAAGTTGGGCTCTCTAGATAAAGAAAGTTACCCGGATTTAAGAGGGGTATTTTGGTATTTTCCATGTCCAATTGGTTTCATCTGGTTTTAGTAAATTATTTGGGTTCTAAACTGATTTGTTTCAGTTTACGCTTTACAGAATTACACTAGGGCTTTGAGAGAGGAGAAAAGAGGTGAAAAGCCAAAGTTCATCATCATTCTTGAGGTTTCGCTTGCGGATTTTGCCAAAGGGTTAATCCCTACGAGGTATGTGAGATCACATAGAGTTGGGTTCGTTCACCCACACGCCAATCATGATTTAATTCAGCGTGTTTATGTTCTTGAAAGTAGAGTAATTGAGTTCTTGATAAATTTTGTTAAAGTTTCTATTATGTTCTTGATTGTGGAATTGTTGAGGAGTTCTTGAATTAATTTCATGAGATTTGAGGTTGTTTTTTATTAGGTTCTTGTATAATTTGGTTGGATATTCAAATCTAAGTGTTTGGGGAAGGAACCAATCGAATATAGACGAATTAGGCTCGAAAAAACGTACAAGAAAATTCGTCAAAAATATTGGGAAAAGGGGTGGGGCACCATGCCACTCAAAGGGCCCCACATCAGCGTCTAATGTTTGGGATTTGGGAAGCCACGCCACTCAGAGCGCCCCAAACACAGGTTTTGTAGTTTTGATTCTGGTGCCTAACGACACTCAGTACACCAGGGTCGCCAGATCCTCTACCCTTTCCCACTTCTTTCCATTTGAGTTACCTTGAATCGTACCTGTGTTTTCTAGCTGATTTATACACTCTAAGGTACATCTAAACATTATGAGATCATCCATAAGCATGAATCATAATATTGAATCCATAAATTCAACTTCAAGGAAAGTTAAGAGCCAAGTCTAGAGAGTTCCTAGAGTCTTCTCAAAAAGTCTTTTGCATATGCTTTAAACTTGTTTTAAGACTTTAGTATTGAGTTGAGTAAAGAATAACAAATGAAGTACTTTTCTTCAAAAGAGAATATGGGAACTATGTATTCCCAAAGTGTAAATGTTTTCATATTTAAACAAGAAAGGAAACAGTGATTTTCAAAAGAGCCTTTGGGCTAATTTTTGAGTAATTGTCTCAAACCACAAAAAGAGTTTTGTTTTTAAACATATGAGCTAGTTATATTTTGGGACTATTATTGAGCACCGATTTGGGGGCAAGTTGAGTTCAGATAATTCATGGTCTCTACAAACTATGTAGCCCACATGGGTAGAAAAGGGTCATAATTTTTAGATGTTTCCTTAGTACTTTTTAGAATAGACTAGTGGATCTACTTAGTAGTTAGGTTCTATACCCCCGGCAAGGTATAGGAGGACCCTGGAAGCGTGAGGCAAAACGTTGTATCTTCACATAGCTCATAAGTGATGGTTGTCGGTTAGAGAAACTCCCACATAGATATTTTGTATTCTTATATACACATAGTTATTTGTATTTTCTTATACAAGTAGAGTGTATATAGTATCCTTGCATACAAACTGAGTTACTATTGTACTTTTCAATAAACAGAGTTGTTATACACATGTTTTTAAGCTTTTCCTTATACTGCATTTATTATACTACTTTATATTGAAATGAGTTGAGTTGAGTTGAGACCATGTATGTTCCTTAAGTACCTTTCAATCTTATGTCTTGTTTTAGAGTTCCCCTCGCATGCTCGTACATTCAATGTGTTGATGCCAGCCAGACTGCATCTTTTTATGATGCAGATCCAGGTAACCAGGATCAACATCCAGCGCATCGTTGATCCAGTTGAGCTTCAGAGTTGTTGGTGAGCCTCCTTGCTTATGGAGGATCCCTTTTTTATTATTTTTAGGATTTTAGGTCATTAGGATGTCATGGATCTTGTCCCGATGTCCATCTAAGGTATTAGAGGCTTTCTAGACATTTAGTTGATGTTCGTTCTTGAGTCTTTCCATTTAAGATTTAATGTTTGAGACTTCAGTTGCCATTTGGATAGTGAATGCTCTTTATACATTCTAAGTTATCTATTGAGCTTTCAGTTTACTTTTAAAGTACATTTATGTTGGGTAAAGTCTTTCGCTAAGAGTTAAGCCATGCCAAGGGTTCTCTTAAGGCCAGCAATAGTTTTTGAGTGCCAGTCCCACCGAGGGTGTAGGCTAGGGGAGTGATAAACTTGGTATTAGAGCACAAAGTTCAAGAGTCCTAGGGAGTCTATGAAGTCATGTTTGTAGATTCCTGGTTATTGGTGTGAAGCGTGCCGCATATATAATTAGGAGGCTACGACACTTAGGAACTATCTTACTTCTTTCATACTCATTTCATGCGATAGAGTTTATCTCAAAAAATTCTTTTAATTCATGCCTACGCATGTATTTCAGATCAAGCATCCATGAAGAGTTATCAAAGGTCATCCCGCTAGGAGTAATATGGAACCAAAAGAACAAGAGGTACCTAATGTACTTGAAGTGCAACCCCAAGGAGAGGTCACCAATGTTGAGTTTCGGGAAACTATCCGGATGTTGAGTCAAGTTGTGACCAATCAAGTTGGACAGAGAGAGAATCGGTAGAAAGTGACAAATACTTCAAGGATCCGTGAGTTATTAAGGATGAATCCCTTAAGCTTCATTTGTTCAAGTGTCACTGAGGATCCAGAAAACTTTGTTGAAGAGCTTTAGAAGGTTTTTCAGATTATGCACATTGCTGATGTTGAGAGGGTAGAACTAGCTGCATACTAAATGAAGGGTGTCGCTAGAATCATGTTTGATTAATGGAAAAAGAATAGAGTTGAAGGTGCACAACTTGTGAGTTGGTCTTTGTTTGAGGAGTCCTCTTGGGGTGTTTCTTTCCCCGTTAACTGAGAGAAGCAAAGGTACAAGAATTCCTCTTTCTTAAGTGGGAATCTATTAGTGTTCATGAGTAGAGTCTAAAGTTCGCCCAACTTTCCCACTATGCTCCAAAGGTAGTTGCTAACATGAGAGGTAGGATGAGTTTATTTGTTGCTGGGTTGTCTCGTCTGTCAAGTAAGAAAAGCAAGGAAGATATGCTGATAGGAGATATGGACATAGCAAGACTGATGATCCATGAGCACCAGGTTGAGGAAAAGAAGTTGAATGATAGAGAAGAGTTTCGAAACAAGAGAGCTAAGATAGGGAATGAGTCCGGGTAGCAGAAGAGTAATGTCAACCGTTCATCTATCCAATAGAAACATAAGGGACCTGCTCCATCATCTACTAGTGCACCGCACCAAGGAACATAGGTGAGTTCCAAAATCAAAATTCACAAAATTTCAGAGCTAGACCTACGCAGCCTTAAGGTTGTATGGCACGAGGATGTAATGGGACTCATGCATGTGTTAAGTGTGGTAGGACCCACTCAGAGGTATGTCGTGATGGCTCCACTAGTTGGTTCAAGTGCGGTTAGAATGGTCATTTTATGAAAGAGTGTCCTGAGAAAAGACAAGAAAATGGTAATGGGAGTAATAAAGGCCAATCTTCTTCAGTTGTTCTACCAGACAGAGCTGCATCTAGAGGAGCTACTACTTTTGGAGATGGCAGAGGAGGAAACCAGTTGTATGCTATCGCTAGTCGCCAAGATCAAGAGGATTCGCCAGATGTTTTCACTAGTATGATCCAAGTCTTAACTTTGATGTTTATGCTTTTCTAGATCCAGGAGCGGTTTTATCTTTTGTGGCTCCTTATGTTGCGATGATTTTTGATGCTCTTCCTAAGAAACTTCTTGAGCCTTCAATGTTTATACACATTTTGGTGAGTCTATTCTAGCAGAGAGAGTCTATCATGATTGTACCATTTTCGTCAATCACAAGAGCACCATAGTTGACTTAGTTGAGTTATATATTGTAGATTTTGATTTCATTCTAGCTATGGACTAGTTTCATGACTGTTAGGGAGGTAATGATTAAAGGAGTTTGCATAACTTGATCCCAAGAGGGGGGCATTGTGCTTAATTGGTAAGTGATAGTTCTCTTGGTTACTTTAATGTGCTCTTAGATGGGTTTACCTTAAGTGGGGGATGATGAGTGAGTAGAAAGGTTGTTGATATCCTTATCTTTTCCTTCTTTTCTTATTCAAGCTTGAGACCAAAGAGTTCCTAGTAGCTTGTTCATGTTTTGGAGTCTTGCATATTATTATGAGTTGCATGATCTCCATATGTTATGCATGTCCTAGAAGACACTATGTTATGCATGTTTTGAAGGATTCTTATTACATAAAAATGGAATTTTAGTAATAAAATTCATGTCTCTCATGTCAATATGCATCTTTATATGGTGAATGCACTCTTGACTTCATGAGGAAGAGAGTATGAGCATGCTTAAGTTAGAAGTTGAGAATTTCTCCTTAATGAATTGACCTTTGTGTAATGCTTGCTTATGAGTTTATGATGCCATGTGTGTATGTTGTGACTAGTAGAAGGTAGTCCCTCTTTGAACATAACTAAACATGGTAATGCCATGTATGTTCTTGATAGTATGATGATTAAATGATAAGACTAATAGATGATCTATAATCCTCATGTTAGGGTGCAACTAGTATGAATTGTTTAATTGCCTCATGAGTGGAAATGTTGATCATGGCTATGTGTGCATTTGAAAGCCATTTGCATAATGGACCCTACGATGATATAAAAGGGATATATATCATGTCATGCTTAGGAGAAGGTAGTTCCTCCTATGAACATGAAAAAGGCCTATGTGGTTGATGCATTTGAGTCGGTGGATAAAGTTTCTACTTGCTTGTGTTGCATGAGTTGATTTGAAGTGCATGCCTAAATGATTTCTTATGATAAAGTTGCATAATATGCTTTAATGAGATAGTTGCATGTTGTCTTTCTTTGGTGTTTGAAATGAGAATGATGATTTGGAGAAGGAAGTTCCTCCAATGAAATGGGAAATAATAAAGTTGATGCATAAGGAGTTGGTAGATGTGTTGCTACTTTCTTGAATTGCACAAAGTTGTTTTGTGCCTTTTATGTGGAGTTGATGTTCCTCCTTGATGTGTGCTCTTATGTTGATGTTGTATGTTGTGTATTGTGAGCTGCTAGTTGGGTCACTGAGTCCTCGGAAGTGTTTTAAGTGTCATTCGAGGAATTATGTTCCTAAGTGGGGCATATTGTAACGACCCTCAAAATGAAGTAGGATAAAGTAGAGCCTCACATGGGTTTTATGCATTAATAACTTGTTAAAATAATGAAGAATATCCTTTTTAGTCAGTTTTAAAGAGTTTGGAAGTCAAACGTCAAGGGACGACCAAGACGTTCGAAAACTAGTCTTTTGCGTGTTGGTGTGTTCTAGTATGTTTTTCATGTTTTTATGTGTTTTTTGGAGTCTAAAATCAGTGGAGGTGACCCTATTGTCTTAATAAATGTTTTTAGGGTCAAAACATTCAGGTACGACTCCCCGAGACCACCCTAAGGGTCCCCAAGGAGGACCCCATCCCTTGGCCAAACAAGCTGCCAAGGCAGCTTGAAGTTATGCATGGAGGGAGTGGCTCCGTGTCGCGTACCAGCTCCACCAATGGCCAAAAAGTGGCTCCGCATCGCGAAGACACCGCAGACTCTACTGTCTCAGAATTTAATCTCCAACAACTCCATGGAACCCCTCCGCGTCGCGGACTTGGTTCCCGACGAAATATGCGAAAATAAAACTCAAGTTTGACTTGTTTAAAAGGTCCAACTAAGTGAGGGGTAGTTTGGGTACTTTGGGGAATTATTCTAAACGGTTATTCAACCTATTTTAGGGTATTTTAAGTTGGTTAAAACCCCAAAACCTAGAAGTAGACCCCATTCTTCAAATTGACCCTTCCCTCTCAAAATAGATTCTCTCAAAAGGAGTAATCGGCGAGTCGTCTAACGGTTCCGTGATGCAGTGCCATTTCGCCCAAAGTTACAACACTTGAAGATTTTGAAGGCCAAAGCAAAAAGGCGATGGAATTGACCAAAGGGTAGATCGCCGAGTGGATCGGGCATCCCGACTTACTTGTCGAATGGTCCTTCGCAACACATTTTTGACAACTATAAATACATTTTTAACTTCGTAGTTTAGGATGCATGTTTAGAATCTAACATTCAGTTTTCAAGTTGAGAGCTTAGAACTAAGTTTAGACACAATATTTCCTTAGCCTTGAAGATTTGAAGATTTCCATTTCTAAGAAATTGGAAGTGGGTGTTGAAGATTCTTCATCTTAGACCTTTGTAAAGACAATATCAATCCTACCTAGTTGATGAAAACACAACTTGCTAGCGATCTTTACCTTTTTATGATGTCTAGCTAAAACTTCAATTCTTGGGGTCTGATTATGTGATTATGGGTTGATATGATTGTTGAGTATTGTTAATTGATAGTTTAATTGTTGTTTAAAGGTGTTTTCATTCAGCAATTGTGGTTGAATTTAATAGGTTGTAGTTGCAAATACAATCTTAACTTCATGTTTTTGGCTTGCTCGAGAGAGTGGTTTAAAAACCAAAATTACTGAATCGATGGTCTGTGGGTATTGGGTTGCTATGGGTTCAACTCGAGAGAGTGAACCCTAAACCCTTTTCCACGCATTCAGCTCCAGATAGTGAATGGACTAAAGCGAATATTGTGCTTAATTGTTGCTTATTGGTGTTCGAGAGAAATCGATTTGATTCGGGGTAAATTGTTCGAGAGAAAGTTTATCCCCACTAAAGTCTAGCTGATTCACCGATTCACAATTGTTTACTATTAATTGCAATTACTCAGTTGTCTATCTTAGCTCATAATCCTATCACATCACAAGAATCTCGTCTCCATAATTGTTACTTTCGTATTATGTGTTGTTTTAGTTGATAATTGAAACCAAACACCTCTGATATTTGGCACTTGTGTCACCCCTAACTTGAACAATGCTTTTATTCGTAAATGTTTTTAGCTATGATTGACTTGAGCATATTCGTATTTACCTATTGATTCTAAATTACGAGCCACTCCCTTGGGACTCGACCCCAACTCATGATCAATGCATGAGTAAGTTGAGTTTTGTTGTGTGCATTCATGTTGAGTCTTATCCAGCATTGTTTGAGACATCCTTTTTGAACTGTTGAACTTGAGTTTTACTTGAGGACAAGCAAAGGATTAAGTTGGGGGTGTTTATGAGTCCTAGATTTAGACTCATTTAGGGTTTTATTTTTATAGATTTAGTGTCCTCAAATGCTTAATTTGTGCCATAAACTGATGTTAAATCCTTGATTTTTAGGTATATGGATTGAGGAACAAAGCAAGGACACTAACATGCAAAAAGGAACAAAATAAACTGAAGAATTGAAGAAAAGCAAGCTTGTTGATCGCCAAGAACGTTTGGCGAATCGCCGAATAGCTAAGTCCACCGCCTAAAGTTCCAGTGTGCTAGCCTTGAGGGAAGAAACCAAGTCGGTGACAAAAATGAGCAGTCGACGCATCGCCGAAAAGTTTCGCAAAGCAGTGATAGATCGCCTAAAGTTACAGAAATCAAGGATATTGAATACCAAGGCGATAAAAGAGACCAAAGGGTGGCTCGCCGATTAGTTCGGCAAGCCCGACTTACTTCGCCAAATGTCCATTCGTATCTTATTTTTGGTGACTATAAATTAGATTTTGAACATTTAGTTTAGCATCTTTTGACATCTAGTTTCCATTGAAACATCTTTAGAACACTTTTCTCTATTGTTTTTCTTGTCTGTGAAGAATTGGAGAAGTTCGATTTGGAGAATTTTGAAGTGGGTTTGAAAGATTCAACAAATTGAAGCATTGTAAAGACAAAATCACTCTTATCTAGTTGATGGATAATCAATTTGGTAACTTTTTTAACCTTTTTATAATGTTGGGCTAAAACCTCAATTTTTGGGGTGTGATCATGTGATTATGGGCTAAATTAGTGTATGGGTATTTCTAATTACTAGTTTAAATGCTATTTAAAAGTGAGTTTAATCATTAATCGTGGTTTAATTTAACAATTGTAGTTGCAAATGCAGTTCTATATTTGTGTTCTTGGCTTGCGAGAGAGAGAGATTTTAGAACTAAGATTATTTATTGATGGTTTGTCGGTATTGGGTTGATCTGGGCTTAGCTCGAGAAAGTGAGTCCCAAACTCAATCCCACACATTTAGCGAGAGAGAGTGAATGAATTAAAGTGTGGGATGTTCTTCATTGTCATGCTTGTTGATGTTCGAAAGAAATCACGTGATTCGGGGTAGTTGTTCGAGAGAAAACTATCTCCCTTATAGTCTAGCCTACTCACTGATATTTAGCTATTTACTAGTAGTTGCAATTACCC
>JAJONQ010034348.1:0-12825 GCA_036250385.1 Solanum microdontum | reverse complement strand
TCGACTCATACTCCATTTCTTTTCACAATGATTATAGATGAACTCTGAATTTTTGTGTGATAGAAAGGTACTGTAATAAATTAAAAGGTAAGTTCTATGTAATGGTGACTAGACTAACTATGTTATATGGGGCATAGCATTGACCATTCAAGAACTCTCATGTTCAGAAGATGAAAGTCTGGTTATGAGGATGTTGAGGTAATATGTGGGCATACTATGAGAAAAAAGATTAGGAATGAAGATATTCGAGACAAGGTAGAAGTGACCTCCATGGTGGACAAAATGAAGAAATCGAGATTGAGATAGTTTGTGTAACATCCCAAAAATTTCTAAGCTAAAGCCCGAACCATTCTTTAATTGCATGTAAAATCGTATCTTGTGATTCTTAAATCGCTCATATGTGTAAAGTTCAATTCTTTAGAGTTCGAATAGATTTGGATATGACTTAAGTTCACAAGAACCCTCTAAGACAAAGTTGAGTTGAAAGCTTCATTACCTCTTAAGTTTTGACATAAGATTCTACTTAGATCAACTTCAAACAATCATATCTCCTAGCACATAATGAAGTAGGTGGCTGATAGAATAACGCTATCAAAGACACTTAATCCAGTTCTAAGAGTCAACGATCGTTAGTCAGTATATAACCCAACCAATTGGGTTGGGATCGTTCCCACAGGGAGTGGTTTAAGAATCAAAAGTCAAGCACAAATATGTTCAAGTCAATCATAGGTAAAAACATTTACGAATAAAAGCATATTTCAAATTTAGGGTGACACAAGTGTCAAATAACAGAGGGGTTTTGATTGTAATTATCAACTGCAACAGCAAATAACACAAAACTAACAAGTAAGGAGATGGGTTCTTGGGATGTGATCGGATTATTGGGTAATTGCAATTGATAGTAAATAGCTGTAAATCAGTGACTAAGTTAGACTTTAGTGGGGATAAATTTTCTCTCGAACAATTTACCCCGAATCAAATTGGTTTCTCTCGAACAACAATAAGCAGCAATTAAGCACAACCTTCACTTTAGTCCATTCACTCTCTCGAGCTGAATGTGTGGAAAAGGGTTTAGGGTTCACTCTCTCAAGTTGAACCTATGACAACTCAATACCCACAGACCATCAAATCAGTAATCTCAGTTTTAAAACCTCTCTCTCGAGCAAGCCAAAAACACGAAGGTTTAGTTGCATTTGCAACTACAACCCTTCAGATTAAGCCACAATTACTGAGTAAAATCACTTTTAAACAGCATTTACACTATCAAATAACAATACTCAGCAGTTAAATCAACCCATAATCACATAATCACACCCAAGAATTGGGGTTTTAGCTAGACATCATAAAAAGATAGAAATCGTTACCAAATTGTGTTTCCATCAACTGGGTACGGTTAATTTCGTCTTTACAAAGGTCTAAGATGAAGAATCTTCAATACCCACTTCCAATTTCTCAGAAATGGAAATCTTCAAAGCTAAGGAAAATATTGTCTCCCAACTCAGAGTTCTAACTCAAAATTACTCTCATAAAAATAAAAGATAGAAAGAAGATTGATAGATAAAAATGATGATAATGCTAAACTAAATATTCAATAGTGTATTTATAGTCGCCAAAAATGTGTTGTAAAGGACCATTCGACACAATAAGTCGGGATCACCAATCCACTCGGCGATCTGCCCTTTGGTCAATTTCATCGCCTTTTTGCTTTGGCCTTCAGCAACTTCAAGCTCTGTAACTTTGGGCGATATGGCACTGCATCGTGGAACCGTTCGCCGATTCGCCGACTCGCCAACAGCTCCTTTCTATCGCTGACTTGATTTTCTCCTTCAAGGCTTGGCACACTAGAACATTAGGCGAGACATGGCCATTCGGGGACTCGCTCAATGGTTTAGGCGATCCTCGGGACTTATTTTCTTCGTTCTTTCAGCTGCCTTGTTCCTTTTTGCTCATTAGTGTCCATCATTTGTCCCTCAATCTAAATACCTGAAAATCAAGGATTTACATCAATTATTGACACAAAATATGCATTTGAAGACATTAAATCTATTAAAATAAAGCCCTAAATGTGTCACGATCCGAGTCTACATCCTGGACGTGAGTGGCACTCAAGAACCATTGTTCGTCCCCAAGCGAACCCTTATCATGGCTGACTACAAGCGGAAGACTAACTCAAGCATACAAAGCTAAAAAACTGAATAAACTTCATGAAATTGAAATACAAAGCTTTAACTCAAATGAAAAACTCTCAATAAAATAATATATTCAACTCGTCACAAAATAGGCAACTTAAGTCTTTAAAACATTTAATAAAATAAATGAATTATACAGACTTCTCAACTATACTGATTATCTATGAAGCCTCTAACTGATAAAGATGGAAGTCGGGACAAGACCCACGACATCCTAACTAGATTGAAAAGTAAATGAAATCCTCCGAAAACAAGGAAGCTCACCATAGCTAACTCGAACTCCTGGATGTATCAACGAATCTCCTGTTGATGATCCTGAATACATGTGTCTGCATCATGAGAAGATACAGACCAAATGGCTCAGTACGTGGAATGTACGAGCATGCAAGGAGAATTCTAAAACATAAACATAAGCTTGAATCTTGATTTAAAAAAAGCAACATACTTATCTTTTCTCAACTCACTCAACCCAAGAATAAGATACTCAACTCAAAGATTAGATACTCGACTTCAAAGATATGATACTCAACTTGAAATACTCAACTCTGAATAGTCAACTCATGAATACTTAATTGAACTCATTTCATTATAAAGCAGTTTAAAACAAGTGCAATATAAAGAAAAGGAAAACTGTTTAAAACATTATGTCAACTCATAATCATAAATTCATAAAAGACATACCATGATCTCTCTCAAAGTCTACTTGTACAATGTATGAATGAAGTCTCATACCCCTCCCCCCCCTCAATCCATACTAAGCAGAACCCCTTGAGGAACCATGTAATTACTGTTGTGGGAGTTTCTCTAACCGACAACCATCACTTAAGAACTATAGTGATGATACAGCGTTATTAGCCCCACGTTGCCCGGGCCATCCTATACCTTGCCATGGTATAGGACCTGAACTACTAAGTGGATCCACTAGTCTATGCGAAAAGGATTCATCTAAAAAGTATGTCCCTTTTCTACCCATGATGGCTACATGATTTATGGGAATTGTGAGTTTTCTGAACTCTCCCCCATATCGGTGCTCAATACTACTCCCAAAATATACTGGCTCTTTATGTTTTAAAAACATAATTCTTTCTATGATTTGAGATTAGTGCTTAAAAACTTAGCTTAAAAGCTCTCTTGAATCGATGTTCCCTTTCTTGCTCAAAACTCTTTTGGAAATCTCAGTTTCCTCTCATCTTAAATGTGAAAACATTTACTCTTGGAACTAACCCATATATCATTTTAAAGAAAATGAACTTTACTCTTACTCTTTACTCAACTTCAAAGCTTAAGTCTTAAAACAAAGTTTAAACATTTGTAAAAGACTTCTTAAAAAATGGTTCATGCCGAATGATGGACATGAACGACTCAATGCAAGGTTTTCAATAACCATAGATAGAACTTAATACTTGGAACTCAAGAACTTCAATGAGACTACTCATCTCAAGATTGTTCGACTTATAATGTTCATGCGGAATTATGGGCATGAATAACTCAACTCATGGACTTCATGGGTAATAGGTAATAGTCCCATGATTAGGATTATAATCTCGGAAGGGTTAGGAACTCGATACTCAAGACTTAGAACTTGAAGATACACCTTCTTTCAAAGATACTAAACTGATGGAGTTCATGCGGAAGTTATGGGCATGAACGACTTAACTCAAGGGTCAAAATATCAATAAGGAACTCAAGTATACGACTCTTCTCATTCTCATACTTACTTCTCAAAACTTAACTCAAATCGATGGTGGATCTCAAATGATTCACAATTGAACTCAAAGACTTTCTTGAACTCTACTCTTAACTCTCTCTTGAATGTGAATTATGAATTCAAGAGTTACGGTTCATGATAGGAAAGATCTTGTGATGACAAAGTAGACTTATGAACACATTTTCCTCAACCTCTTACTCACGTACTCAAGCCTTGGAACAAATTACTAGAAGTTGTAGAAGACTCCTCAAAGGACTTAAAGGGACTTTCTCAAAATGTCCGAAGGAACTCTCAAGACTCAGCTTTTAACTTTACCTTGAATTTGAATTATGGATTCAAGGGTTATGCTTTGGAATGTAGGACCTCTCAATGATTTATGAGGGTTAAGATAGTTGATCACAAGAACGGGCGAAGACCCAAATCAAAGAACACTGGCACAACGCAGAGATGAAATTAAATTGTTGGTCACTAAAATATTTTTAAGGTAGAGGACTTGGTATCCTCTCCGCGACGTGGAGAGGGGGTGACCGACTGGATGTTGAAAGCTTAAGCTCCTCCGCGACACTGACCTAAGTGAAATTATCTGCCCTGATCTTTTATCCCTCTCCCAAACTCGACTCAATTCGCACCCAATTAAGTAGTTTTATCGACCAAGTTCACAAAAATTCACAAACCCAGAACAATTTCAATGAAACCCATATAAAATCTATCAAGGAACTCAACTCGCTTGCAAAACTCAAACCTCAAGAACTCAAAGACATTCAATAATGGCTAAAACTCAAGAACTTAATAATTCAATCTCAAAAACGAATTCAAGGATAGAATTAAACATGATTGGCGTGAGGGCGAACAAACCCAACACTATGGAAGCTTACATACCTGAAAGAACCATTTTCTTGAAGCAACTTGAAGGAAAGTCTTGAAAGAAGAACCCTAGCCTTAGCTTTTCTTGAATTTCTTGAGCGTAGAATCTTTTGGAGTGAATGAGAGAGTTTGATTTATGAAAAACTGGTTTTCTACACGTTTAGGGCAATTTAGATGACCTCCTAAGGGTTTTTAGGACTAAAATACCCCTAAAAAAATAATTAAAAAGAGCTGGAAGTCGGAATTATTTTCCACCGGGCAGTGATGTCCATATTGGCTCCGCGTCGCGGAGCTATCGTGGAGTTGCTACCAGGTTTGCGCGACGTTAGTAAATTGATCATAACTTTTTACTCAGAGCTCGGAATTGGCAAACTCGGTGGCGTTGGAAAGATAACTCGAAGGGCTTTAATTTAATATCTTATGGGTCTCCTAACTCCTTTTATACTAAAAGTTATGGTCACTTGAAGTTGACCCAAAATTTAAGAAAACTAAGAAATTATTTGAATGCTTTTTTCTTTGATTCTTCTTGGAACTCAAGATGCTACATCTACTGACCTTAACACTTAGGAAATTAAATTCCTTTCAAAAATCTCACTCACTACGAAGAACGGTTCGAGTCTTAGCTCAAAAAAATTCTGGGGTGTTACAAACTGAGTCCAAATTGTGGACTCATCAACACCCTCAACTTAAACTTTTGCTTGTCCTCGAGTAAAACTCAAGTTCAGCAGTTCAAAAAGGATGTCTCAAACCGTGCGACACTAGATTCAATCATGAATGCACACAAAAAGTCTCAACTTACTCATGCAAGGATCAATTGTACACTCAAAGATTCAAGTTGTGACTCGCCGTTATCAAAGAATCTCAAGCTCACAATACTTGCTTCAAATGCAAGTTCAAGCTCAATAAAGGTGTTCAAATTCCCTCACATAAAGGATGATTCCATATTCACACACTATGGTTTACAAATCTAAAGCTCCGGAATCAAATATAACACTCACACTCAAAAGATGAATACAGTGCATGATTTCACCCATAGGTTTGCCCTTATTTTCCAGCCAACAATTGCTTCAACTCACTCAAAATCAAAAAGGTCTTTTCAAGGCTTGTAACGGGGCTGAGTGTAAATGTATAGTCATTTAGGCTCAATGGCTGGAATCCTCATGAAATGTGGTGTGAATAACACTTTCTTTCCTTTTCTTCATCATTCTCATTCGTGCTCAAAAGTCATCACATTATTCATCTTCCATGGAATGCTGGATACCCATTTTCATTGCAATATAAAAACAAGGAGCCACAAGCTTAATCATCCACAAAATGCAATAAAAAAACAATTTATAGCTCAAAACCCAAATATATACACAAAATTAGTCACATAAGGTGGGCCTCACCCCACCATAAATAAAAAATCATTTATCCTCAAATGCAATAAACAAAATATCCAAAAGTCAAAATAAAAGTAAAACAGAGAAGGAGGTAAAGAAGGAATCATATCTAATCAGTCACTCCATCTATCTGGGCATTAGTGCCCGGTGCATCACTCTAAACTTAGGCATTACTGCCCGGAGTCACCTCAGAAGTACCAGCTCCACTGGGCTCACCCATGGTGGTGTCTCTTAAAGATGTCTACCATGCAGTCTCATACATGGCATCCTTCAGATTAGTCAGATCATCATACACCTCATCATCATGCACCTCTATCTTCTCCTCATTGGTCTCTGCCTCTAAGTCCTCAGCTGTTGTGCTATCCCTATGTGCATCTCCGGTGGTAGCTCCACCGGAGGAATCTCTGAAGTCTCAAGAGTGACCAAATCATCTGCAACCTCCCGTAATGAAGTGAAGTCAGTAGACTTCAGATAGTATACGTCCTTCCTCAAATCTGCTACTTTGGCTTTCAAAGCGGTCACCTCGGAAGTCTCCCCATGTCTTCTCTCATAAGCCTCAACTCTCGTGGTGAGAATGTCAATCGAAGTCTGGAGGGGGGTCAATGCAGCAAGAATAACATTATCAATCATCCATGGGACGGATCTCTCTAGTCGGGTCGCCCTCACATCAGCTGAATGGGACAGGTGCCCCATCTTCAGGATCATTATCTGAGTAATCTTAGCTGGCTGGGAGAAGGTAGAGGTACCCGAGACCTGTGAAGAAGAAGAAGATGCGAATATACCTGAAGGCCCGGAGGCCGGAGTAGGCAAAGATGCCTCTGCAAGTATCGAATCAATATTCATTTTTGGGGATGTGTCCACTAGAGCTGTCTTCCTTCTGTCAGGCTCCTCTTGGGTGTACTCAGCCTCAATACGCCAGATATTAGTGGAGGAAGACGGGGTAACCTCAATATCTCTCGTGTCGTCTCGGGGCACTCCCACCCGCTGGCACAACTCCATGATCAGGACCGAGAATGGCAAGAAGGTCTGCCTCTGCTTGGCCCTTATGGACATCTCTTGCTCAATAATGAGCCCCATGTCAATGCTCATCCTAGAAATAATTGACCCAAGCCAGGCCGCCTTAGGATGTCGGAGAAATGACTCATTCTTGGAAGCATAATAAAGAAGCTGATGAATCCAAACCAAAAGTGTGCAGTTAAACTCAAGTCCTTCTTCTCAATCGGAACTCATGTCACTATCTACCTTGGGGTGGTATCAGAAATCAGAGGTGTCAGCCATCCCTTTAACTCATCTAGTGACTAAGAGACATGTAATCCCTCGTAGGTACATTAAGAATGCAGAGCTCTGTCCAAAACAATGTTAATGTACTCACTGCTGTAACCAACTTCCTTATCCAGGACCATGACATACTTAACCGGTCTGAATTCTCTTGCCTTCTTCTTGCTCTTTAGAACCAGGTCACCATACGATGTATAGAACTCCTGGACCCATGAAGGAATGTAGGGGCCTCTGGGCCTGGTGAATTGCTCAAATCTATGGTAATTTAATGTGTCCCTCACATCAGAGTATTTGCCCTCCATGCCCTCTATAGATAGTAACTTATCCTCGAGGATGGTACGCAATCCGTCACCTTTCAACTTGTTGAGAAGCCTAGGAAGAGGGATGACTGGTGGCACTGGAGCCACATGAGGTGCCGGAGCGGGCACTGAGTTTGCTGGTGTGGGAACTGGAGGGACTCTAGCTGAGTTGGGGCGAGATCTTGCCCAGAGCTCAACCTACCGTGACTGTAAAGGCTGGTCATCCTCAAGCTCAGATAAAGGAGCCTGGGAGTCAACAGTTGCCTTGTCAGATGTGGGCATCTTGCCCTTGCCTTTGTCTCCTGGTGGAAGCTCTTGCCTTTCCTTCTTGGGAGGATTTGACCCCCTTTCGTTGATTGTGACACCCCGTGCTCTTTTTTAAGGTGGCATGTCAATGTTGGTCCTTACCATGTCTGCAAAACATCAGGAAAGTTGTTAGACACAATTCAAACAGAAGCATAGAAAAGCAGGTGCAAACAGACTCATCGAACCACTCGGCGAGTCGCCAAATGTCTTTGGCGAGCTAGATCGGGATCACCGAAATGATTGGCTCAAAATTCTCAGAAAAATTTGGCATGTCGGTGATGGAAAGGACTTTCGGCGAGCCAATGTTAGCCCGCCGAAAGTTACAATGCAAAAAGGGTTCATGGGTGCAAACAAAGGGCGATAGAGAAGAACTTTCGGCGACCTCAAGCTTCTCGTTGAAAGTTACAGAACCCAACTACTCATTTAGCATGAAATTAAAGGTGAGATGGGGACTTTCGGTGAACCGCCAAGTGGTTCGGCTAGCTTGACCCAACTCGTCAAACGACCCAACGTGCCTACTTTCAACCCAACTTCTCAAATTCGACCACCCTCGAAAACAAAATCAAAACATGCACTAATCAAATTAAAGAAAGACCCATTGCCCCGGGATACTCAAACTTCTCCTGGTTTTGCCAAATTTGGCCATTTGATGACTTTTTCCCTTAAGAATGACATCACCCGCTATATCATTGGGCAAATTTCGTCATTTGGAACAAACATGGGTTACTTAGACTTCACCCGACTAGACTCAACAACATGCAAGCACAACCCCACAAGATTTAACCAATTTTAAGGCGCAAAAATACGAGAATTCAACATTATAAACATTACGGGTAAGAATTTCGAACTAACACAGGCACAAGTAAAACAATTAAGATTAGAGAGGTCCAGCACATATCACTAAGATAAGATCATTTCAAATGAGTACAAATTCTCTAAAAAATAAGTTTGGGGTTTAGAAAACCAACCTTAGATGCCGAATAATCAAGACTGAAATGCTAGGCGGCAAAGTAATCCACTCCGAACACAAATCCAATGACTAAAACACTCCAAAATGCAAGAAATATATAAAACTAAAGTGCGGGTATGAGTTTGGGAAGATGAAAAGTGAGGGAAAGTGAAAGAGTTGGAAGTTTAAACCTTTGGCCTTTTAAAAACTATCCAGTTCTCGCCCATTCGGCGACATTAGTCATGCTCGCCGACCCACTCGGTGACACACCGAGTGGTTACTTACCTCACTGAGTTTTACAGGACCTCCAATTAATGTGGGGGTCCAAACGACGAACTAGATCGCGATCACCGACCTGGTCGGTGATTCGCCAAGTTGCTCCTAGGCTCGTTGAGTTTTACAAACTCCAATTTAAAATTGTCTTTAGTCTAATGACGGTCTTAGTCGGGCTCACCGATCTCTTCGACGATGCGCCGACTGGACTATTGGCTCGCGAACCTGCACTTTTCAAACACCTTCCACATTTTAACTTGCACAATCAACACACCATTATTTCTAAAACAAAAATAAAGAATTAAAGGGGTCTTGGATTGCCTCCCAAGTAGCACCTTAGTTAACGTCACGTCACGACGCAAGTCCCCACTTAAGTTTGGGTTGAGGTATAGAGATGGGGCAACACATGACCCATGAGGGTCTTAAGTAACTGGATAGATCGGGAGTGAGATGCAGTCATCTGATTTAGCATTTCGACATTCTCCTTCATCACTTCCAGCATTCTATCATGCTCATTTACCTTTTGGAGAATGATTGAGAGCATTTTGTCGACACGTCTACTCTCATCGTCCATATGCCTTCTCCGCTCATGAAAAGGGATGTATCGATCGTTCTTTTTGCACTGAACTTCAAGTTCCATAATTTTTTTGGTTAACTCATCTAGTTGAGTTAGCAATGCGGCTAGGCTGAAGTCCCTCTCTACTTCTTGGTTGGTCTCAGTCATGTGATCAAGTAGTTTGGCTACTATCACATAGTGCTATTGAACAATACCACCCGGGATGAGTTGATTAGCCAACACTTTGTTTCCAGGACCAATACTTCTATAAAAGCATTCCAGTAGGACTACATCTGGAATCCCATGAGTTGGGCATTGAATCAGCAGTGCTTTACACCTTAGCCACGACTCATGAATTTGTTCACATTCCAATTGCCTCAAGGTTAGGATGTAATCCCTGAACATCATCATTTCTAATGGAGGAAAATCCATTTGTTCGCAATTACTGCACGACATGCTCACCTCCTCTGTTTCAAAGCATAAACACGCAAAACAAAACTAAAAATTAAGTAAATATAACTATAACTAACAAGAACAAAATTCAACTTAACTAAAGATTCTCAAGTAACACCACTCCTCGACAGCGACGCCATTTTGAACGAATAACGCTATCAAAGACACTTAATCCAGTTCTAAGAGTCAACGATCGTTAGTCAGTATATAACCTAACCAATTGGGTTGGGATCGTTCCCATGGGGAGTGCTTTAAGAATCAAGAGTCAAGCGTGAATATGTTCAAGTCAATCATAGGTAAAAACATTTACAAATAAAAGCATATTTAAAATTTAGGGTGACACAAGTGTCAAATAACAGGGGGAGTTTTGATTGTAATTATCAACTGCAGCAATAAATAACACAAAAATAACAAGTAAGGAGATGGGTTCTTGGGATGTGATAGGATTATGGGCTAGGGTAGACAAATGAGTAATTGCAATTGATAGTAAATAGTTTTAAATCAGTGACTAAGCTAGACTTTAGTGGGGATAAATTTTCTCTCGAACAATTTACTCCAAATCAAATTGGTTTTAAAACCTCTCTCTCGAGCAAGCCAAAAATACGAAGGTAGAGTTGCATTTGCAACTACAACCCTTTAGATTAAGCCACAATTACTGAATGAAATCACTTTTAGATAGCATTTACACTATCAAATAACAATACCCAACAACTAAATCAACCCATAATCACATAATCATACCCCAAAAATTAGGGTTTTAGCTAGACATCATAAAAAGATAGACATCGTTACCAAATTGTGCTTCCATCAACTGGGTACGATTAATTTCGTCTTTACAAAGGTCTAAGATGAAGAATCTTCAACACCCACTTCCAATTTCTCAGAAATGGAAATCTTCAAAGCTAAGGGAATCTTGTCTCAAAACTCAGTTCTAAGCTCTCTAACTTGAAAACTTAATAATAATGAAAACTAGATAGCTAAACAATGTAAGATTAAAAGATTGATACTAAACTAAATATTCAGAAGTGTATTTATAGTTGCCAAAAATGTGTTGCGAAGGACCATTTGAGACAATAAGTCGAGATCGCCGATCCACTCGGCGATCCGCCCTTTGGTCAATTCCATCACCTTTTTGCTTTGGCCTTCAACAACTTCAAGCTCTGTAACTTTGGGCGATATGGCACTGCATCGCGGAACTGTTCAGCGACTCGTTGATAGCTCCTTTCTATTGCCGACTTTATTTTCTCCTTCAAGGCTTGGCACACTGGAACATTAGGCGACACCATGGACATTCGACGACTCGCCAATGGTTTAGGCGATCCTCGGGCCTTCTTTTCTTCATTTTTTCAGCTGTCTTGTTTCTTTTTGCTCATTAGTGTCCATGCTTTGTCCCTTAATCCAAATACCTGAAAATCAAGGATTTACATCAGTTATTGGCATAAAATATGCATTTGAGGACACTAAATCTATTAAAATAAAGCCCTAAATGAGTCCAAATCGTGGACTCATCAATGGCCCATGACTTACCAAATTGAAGGTCTTTGAGTCATCTTTCCAACGCTACTAAGTTTGCCTCATTTTGAATTTGGAGTAAAAAGTTATAACCATTTTACTAGAGACTGTCATATCAGAGTTGCTTGAAATCAGTTTCGATGACTTGTTTCTATGTGCTGTCAAAATTACGATGACCCGTACTATCAAGTCGTCAAAAACTTCAGAGAGTCTAATTTTTGGGGTCCAATTCCTACGAATCCATTCTACGGGCCGTAGTTTGGACCCGTAGAATGGACTTTTGAGCCTGGAAGTAGTATAAAGTCTATGAATTTGATCTACGGTCCGTAGAAACTTCTACAGGTCATAGATTGGACCCATAGAATGAAGTTTTGAGCTGAAAAGTTTAATATAAATTTCACGAATGGGATCTACGGTGCGTAGAACAAACCACGAATTGTAGATAGACCCATAGAAAGTTTTTATCAACTTTTAAGAAGGGTAGTTTATTTTTTTTCACCTATTCTAAGCCTAAACCACGAATCTTTTTCACCTAATTAAGGGTCTAAACAATGTTAAAACTTTCTTTTACATTTTTTAACAATTCAAAGACTTGAAGCAAGATTCAAGAGAAGAAAAGCTAGGGTTTTCTATCGTTCTTTGAATTTCATCGATTTTGCCAAGAACTTTGTTCTTCCTAGGTATGTAAGGCTATCATAGTGATGGACTGAGTTCATCCTAACGTCCTACATCTACTTTCTATCAGTGAATTATCTAGGGTTACATCATTAGTTTTGATAATTGTTGAGATGAGTTTCGTTGATGAGTTTTAAATTTTATTTCTTGATTACTGAGTTGTTATATCTTGCATTGAGATTCTTGAATTGATTTTTCATGTCTATTTTTTCAGCATGAACCCTATTGTTGAGTTATTATGGAGAATCATTTTAAACCAAACAATGTTTTTAAACTAACTTTATGAGGAAGTAAAGATGAGTTTTGAGAAGAGTTTTGGACATGATTGAGAAAGAGTATAAGGGATCTAAGTATTCTCAAATGTATCATTTTTACATTGAG
>JAJONQ010034347.1:0-19834 GCA_036250385.1 Solanum microdontum | reverse complement strand
CCTTGAGCAAGGGGGTTTCCACGTAAAACTCTTGTGCTTGTTTTACATTGTGCTATTTATTTTCTGCACTTTAATTCTGTCGAAGGACCAACAGTGGGTAAAATATAGAAATAACCTGGAAACACAAGAGTTAATAAAATTGAAATAGTGAGGACCATATAAGCACTAATAGGAGAATTTTGGGGACAGAGAATTTGTAAACATCACTCCAAATAAAATGAGTCGAACATATCATCAAACACATTGGATACATATTACACTTCAATGATTATTAGTTATAATTAGTACATTAACAAAAAAGAAAGGGGTAGAACTGGATAAAAATATAGGAGTTGTAATGTCATATTCTATATTTCCTTAAAACATAGGAGATAAAACACAATTTGGTGAGCCCACCAATAAATGCACATAAATGATAGTAATATATTTTTTATCCAAAATCATACGCGAATCTTCACAAACATACATGCATATATAGATGAGATACAATCACGCAAGAAATTATTAGCAAACAAGTGCAATAAAAGAAAGTTATTGTTAACTTGTTAGCGTTGATTTTGATAAATGACACTTAAACATTCACTCATACTCTTTGCAGGCAAATGCATCAACAAGAAAGAAAACCAAGAATAAAGCATAAAGAAGAAATAAATATATGTCCTGATCTGTAGAATCAATCAGAGATTCCAGAATAAAGATATGTCTTAATCTGTAGAATCAATCAGATTCTAGAATCAATCAAGCAGATCATGATCAATCAGAGATTCCAAAATCAATCAAGCAGATCATGATCAATCAGAGATTCCAGAATCAATCAAATATATTCAAGATTGCATAACAAATCATCTAGGAAGGAAAGAGATAATGTGCATCAATCAAAGGATACTTTCAAGACAACAAGATCAGTTAACATCCAAGACTACAAGGAAGAAATTGAATTCAAGGGATGCATTCAAGTTAATGAGATCGGCCAAAGATTCAAGACAACAAGAAGATCATCATACAAAGGAATAAATCAATTTGCTCATGCACATATCTGATATGGACATGACTCAGTAAATCAATCAGAATAACATCAAGGACTTAATCAAAGATCCTTGATTCAAACTCCCTTGGGTTTTCGTAAAAGAGCAAAGTCCTCCAAATCTATATAAACCTCTCTTAGCCATAGTTGTGAAGTACGCACTTTACTTGAACTTATATTGTAATCTTCATTTATCTTTCATAAAACTTTGTACTCACTTGAGTGAACAATTGAAAAGAAAAGAGAAAGAAAGATCTGAGTGTAGGTTATAGAAGTAGAGGTTGTGTCAAAGAAAAAGATCTGATTTGCATATCAGACAGGGCTCTCAATTGTAATATTTTTGTAACACCTAAGTTCTGAATAAGATCTTAAGGAAACCCTTGAAACCCAAGGGGACTGGACGTAGGCACCACACCGGTGTTCCGAACCAGTATAAAACTATTGGCGTCATTTACTTACTGCATTTATTTTCTTTGTTTATCTGTATTACTAACTTGCAGGTGAGTCGACTGACCAATATAGGAAGTCGACGGAAGGAATTTTTAATTCACCCCCCTCTTAACTTTCAATTGGTATGGTATCAGAGCAAATATCACTAGTAAAGTGTTTAACCACACGTGAGCAAAGATCCAATGGTACACTATCAGATTCTTGGTGCTCTACTTCAAGATGGACATTCCTCAACTCGACCACCGTATTTTAACGGCCAACATTACTCCCACTAGAAAGATAGATTCAGAATCTTTGTGTCTTCAAATGACCATCAAACATGGATTGTGATCAAGAAGGGTCTAAAGCTTATTCCTGGACTAAGTGAAAAATATGGCACTAAGAAGCCATTTGATCCCAAATCCTTCGATATCACAAAGAAGCAACAAGAGGTAATTCAAACTAATACTAGAGTTATAAGTTTGTTATACTGTGTAATGAGTAGAGCTGAATACGATAAGATATCAACATGTGAAACTGCAAAAGAAATGTGGGTCAAACTAGAGGTAACTTATGAAGGAACCACCAAGGTAAATGAAGCTCAGATCAGTTCACTAGTCAATGAATATGAATTATTCAAAATGGCCGAAGATGAAAACGTAGAAGACATGTTCTCGAGATTTAGCAAGATTGTTTGCGAACTCAAATCTCTTGGAATGGTATACTCAAATGGGTTACAAGTTAGAAAACTCGTCAGAAGTCTTCCCAAAGCTTGGGAAACTAAAGCTGCTATTCTTGAAGATGGAGATTTGCAGATAATGACGTACGATGAACTTCGAGGCAACCTGATGGCCTATGAGCAAAATCATATTAACAGGTATAAAAAAGATGATAAAAAGAAAACTGTGGCCTTTATTGCCGAGATATTTGAAGTTGGAGAAGAAGGTGATGAATTTCAAGATGAAGGAATGACTCTCATAAATCGAGGAGTGAAACAAATGCTTAGACAAAGAAGACAAAGACCCTAACAAGATTTTAAGAATAATGAAAGGAATGATGATCAATGCTACCTTTTTTTCCGAAAACCAGGACATTTCAAACAAAACTGTCCCGATCAGAGAAGGAGAAGCAATCGAAGAAATGAAGATCCAAAAAGTCTTGTAGCTTGGGATGAAGGAGAAACATCCGAAAATTATCATGATGAATCTGCCAACATATGTTTCATGGCACTAGGTGAAACAAGTGAGGTAAGATCTTTTAACTGTCCTAACTATAATGACTTACAAAACTCTTTAGTCATGGTTACTAATGAGTTACAGAAAGTAATTGATGAATACAATAAGATTGCTCATGAAAAGAAAGACTAGCAGATTCTTCTCGAAACAAGTCAGATTGAAATCGACTTACTAGTAGAAGAACTGGAAGAAGTAAAAATGCAGATGAACATTATCAGAAAATCTCCTAGTTAGTTCTGTCAGATCTAACAAAACTGCTTTCAACCGGAGAAGATCTCCTAATCAAAGTTCCAACAGATCCACAAATCTATATCTAATTCTCCTTATCATTCTGCTAAAATTTTGCTAATTTCTCTTTTTATACTTGTGGTGACATTGGTCACAAATCTTTTAACTGTAGGAAATTTTCTTCTGAAAAAAATGGATTTGGAGACTAAAAGTTGTTAATCCTAACCATCAAGGACCCAAAAATACTTGGGTACCAAAAGAAATTAATCTACTTGTTTTGCAGGAGCAGACCAAGAGAACCTACAAAAAGGGAATGTGGGTAATAGATAGTGGATGCTCCAGACATATGTTCAAAAAGAAAGAAAATTTCAAAACTCTTAACAAAAACGATGGAGGATATGCACAGATCATAGACAATGCAAAAGGAGAAGTAGTAGGAGTTGGATCAATCACTCTTAGCTCATCATGTGATATATCAAAAGTATACCTGGTGGAGGGAATTAAGCACAACTTGCTTAGCATCAATCAACTATGTGATGTTGGATTCGAATTCTCATTTAATGCTACAACTTGCACTATCAGACATGTGACTAAGGATATCATAATCATTGGAGATCATAATGATAATATCTACGTTGACTTGCCAACACTTACATGTCTAACTGCAGTATCAAATGAATCTTGGTTATAGCATAGAAAACTTGGTCACACTAGCATGCATGCCTTTGAAAAATTGTCCAGACTTGAACTAGTCATTGGGCTTCCAAAGTTAAAATTCGAAAGGACCATATATGTGACGCTTATCAGCTTGGTGAGCAAACTCGTTCTTCGTTCAAGGTCAAGGATATTGTTAGTACCACTAAACCTTTGCAATTTCTACATATGGATCTCTCTGGTCCCACTCAGACCGCTAGCATTGGAGGTAAGAAATATGTCTTCATTATCGTTAACAGCTTCTTAAGATTCACTTGGGTAATTTTCCCATCTCATAAAATGAAGCTTTCTCTAACTTTGAAGTGTTTTGTAGAAGAGTACAAAGAGAAGCAAGATATTTTGTTCCACAGTTCATAGTGATCATGGAGGAGAATTTGAGAATAAAGCATTTGAGGAATTCTGTGATAAAAATGGATTCACCCAAAATTTCTCGTCTCCAAGATTACTAATGAGTTCACGATTTGGACTCATTTAGGACTTCATTTTAATATAATTAGTGTCCTCAAATGCATATTTTGTCTCAATAATTGATGTAAATCCTTAAGTTTCAGGTATTTGGAGTTTGAGGCAAATCATGGACACTACTTGCAAAAAGCAACAAAATGGCTGAAAAGATGAAGAAAAGAAGGCCTGAGGATCTCCAATGCATTAGGCGAGTCGCCGAATGGCCTCAACCTTACCCAAAGTTCCAGTGTGCTATGCCCTGAAGGAAAAGATCAAGTCGGCAATGAAAAGGAGAAGTCGGCGCATCGCCGAATAGTTCCGCAAAGTAGTACTATATCGCCCAATTATCCAGAACGCGAAGATGATGAAGGCAAAAGCTGAAAGGTGATGAAGCAGACCAAAGGGTAGATCGTCGAGTGCATCGTCGATCCCAACTAACTACACTGAGTGATCCTTCGCAGCACATTTTTAGACAACTATAAATACTAGTTTGGATTTTTATCTTAGTATGCAGTTTCAGAGACAACATTTTATTTTTCTAAGTTTCAAGTAGAGAGACCTTGTTCTTAACTTTTGAATATTTGAAGACTTCCAATTCCAAAAAATTGGAAGTGGGTATTGAAAATTCTTCATCTTAGACTAGATTGAACTGAGTATAAATCATACCCAGTTGATGTTACTTCGATTTGGTATCATTTTCTTCCTTTTTTGCATGTCTAGCTAAAACCCCAATTCTTGGGATGTGATTTTGTGAATATGGATTAAATTTCCTGTTAGGTATTGCTTATTGTTAGTCTATTTGTTGTTTAAATGTGATTTCGCTTAGTAATTGTGTTTGAACTTAGTGGGATTGTAGTTGCAAATACGATTTCATCTTAGTGTTTTTGGCTTGCTCGAGAGAGAGGTTTTAAAACTAAGACTACTAAATCGATAGCCGGTGGTAATTGAGTCATCATGGGTTCAACTCAAGAGAGTGAGTCCTAGGTCTTTTCCCACACATTTAGCTCGAGAGAGTGAATCGGCTAAGGTGGAGGCTGTGCTTAAAAGCGGCAACTCGGTGTTCGAGAGAAACCGAGTTGATTTGGGGTATGTTGCTCGATAGAGAATTTACCCCCACTAAAGTCTAGCCTATTTACAAATGTTCAGCAATTGATTATTAATAGCATTTACCCAATTCTGTAGTTTATCCCATATTCCTATCACATCCCAAGAATCCCGTCTCCCTATATTCTCATATTTTTGTTTTCACTATTTTTGTTCATTAATTGAATACAAACCCCCCATTGATAATTGACATTCGTGTCAACCCCTTAATTTATCATGGTTTTACTCGATAATGTTTTTAGCTATGGTTAACTCTAGCATATTTGCGCTTAACTCTTAATTCTCAGAAATCGCTCCCTTGGGACTCGACCTCAACCCTTGGTTGGGTTATATTACTATTGAATGATCGTTGACACTTGAATTAGAAGGTGTGTCTTTGATAATGTCATTCAATCAATTACCTCAGCATAATAGGTGGTAGAATGGAAAAATCGTTCGTTACAAGACACCGCCAGAACTATGTTTCTTAATCAAAATCTCCCTGATAATTTCTAGCTGAAGTAGTAAGTATTGCATGCCATATTTTGAACAGATGCCTCATCAGACCTATTTTAACTCCATACGAGCTATAGAGAGGTAAGAAGCCTAATATCAGCTATTTTCACCCTTTCAGATGCAAATGTTTCATTCACAACAATGGTAAGCCAAATCTGAGTAAGTTTGATCCAAGAAGTGCTGAAGGTATATTCTTTGGTGATGCACCCATCAGTCCTGCTTTTCTAGTTTTTAATAAAAGTACATTAAGTGTTGAAGAATCTGTTCATGTTATTTTTAATGATACTTACCCAAGGATGCAGGAAATAGAGTCTATAGATGATGAAACTACTCCAGTTGAACACTGATAACCTCTCAAATACTTCTGATCAAATTACAATAGAGGAGTGGACTACTCTAGAATTGAAGTCAACTAGTCCAGAACTGAAGTCAACTAGCCCAATCGAAAAGACAAACATGGAGACATAACACTAGCTATCCAAATGACTTCATTATGGGTAAACCAACGACTCAATACAGACCAGAGCTTCATTGAGAAAAATAAGCATTTGTTGCACTCGTGTCTCAACTTGAACCCAAATGTGACAAACATTAAAGAAGAACTTGACCAGTTGAAAGAAACAAGAAACAAGGAAGGTATTGATTACGATGAAACTTTTGCTCCAGTAACAAGGTTAGAATCCAAAAAGAAGGATCCAAAGAAGCCGCGTCCCAATGCTTCAGGATCTTTCTCTCCCGAGGACATGTAACACTTCTGGGGAATCGAACAAAAGAACATTTTGTGCGGTCTTGATCTTTTCGAGGAAGTTGTTCGCCTCTTCTATGCAAACCTCTGTATTTCTTCTGACGATGTATACGAGTCGGCTGCCCTGCCGTTACATGACAATAAGGAATTCAAAACTCGCATCCTGGCTATTGAACGTGCAGAAAGGAATCTCCACAGTCAACAAGTTGACTCTCTTAAGAGTGGAGTCAGCTCCTCCAACACCGACCCTGCTGTGATGGTTCAAAACTCCTACTCCAGTCTCTCCAGTTTTTATTGTTTGGATTGCATATTGAGGACTCGTTATCCTCCTATCTACTACACTATTTTTTTATCTATTTTTGGTCCTATTATTATCCTATTTTCCCTACTTTCTTTTCTATTATGCCAAAGGGGGAGAACATCTTTGCTTCCACAATTTCCATAAAGGCAGAGGGAGCCAACACATACAGAGGAGTCTTATAGACAGGGGTAGCTACGAGACCAATGAAATCCTACAGACAGGGGGAGCTACAAGACCAAGGAATTCCTACATGAACATCAAAGAAGCTTCATTGTCTCTCAGATTACTATATTGAAATTATGAATTTTATTGTCATTATCAAAAAGGGGGAGATTGTTAACTCCTTAGCATTGATTTTGATAAATGACACTTAAACATTCACTCATACTCTTCGTAGGCAAACAGATCAACAAGAAAGGAAACCAAGCACAAAGCATAAAGAAGAAATAAAGATATGTCCTGATCTGTAGAATCAATCAGAGATTCCAGAATAAAGATATGTCCTGATCTGTAGAATCAATCAGAGATTCCAGAATAAAGATATGTCTTGATCTCTAGAATCAATCAGATTCTAGAATCAATCAAGCATATCATGATCAATCCGAGATTCCAGAAATCAATCAAATATATTCAAGATTGTAGAACAAATCACCTAAGGAAGGAAAGAGATAATGTGCATCAATCAAAGGATACTTTCAAGACAACAAGATCAGTAAACATCCAAGACTACAAGGAAGAAATTGAAATCAAGGGATGCATTCAAGTTAATGAGATCAGCCAAAGATTCAAGACAACAAGAAGATCATCATACAAAGAAATAAATCGATTTGCTCATCCACATATCTGATATGGACATGACTCAGCAAATCAATCAGAATAAAATCAAGGACTTCAAAGATCCTTGATTCAAACACCCTTGGGTTTTCGTAAAAGAGCAAAGTCCTCCAAATCTATATAAACCTCTCTTAGCCATAGTTGTAAAGTACACACTTCACTTGAACTTATATTGTAATCTTCTTTTATCTTTCATAAAACTTTGTACTCACTTGAGTGAACAATTGAAAAGAAAAGAGAAAGAAAGATCTGAGTGTAGGTTATACAAGTAGAGGTTATGTCAAAGAAAAAGATCTGATTTGCATATCAAACAGGTCTCTTAATTGTAACATTTTGTAACACCCAAGTTCTTAGCAAGCTCTTAAGGAAACCCTTGAAACCAAAGGGGACTGGAGGTAGGCATCACACTGGTGTTCTGAACTAGTATAAAACTATTGGCATCATTTAGTTAGTGCATTTATTATCCTTTTTTATCTGTATTACTAACTTGAAGGTGAGTCGACTGACCAATATAGAAATTCGACTGAAGGAATTTTTAATTCACCCCCCACCCTCTTAACTTTCAGTTACAATAATTGAGATGAGACACAAATTAGAACCAAACACCGCTATGATATCGATATTCACACCACTACGATATTGATCTTCACCATCGCATAGAAGCTCATGTAGACACAAAGCTATTCTAGTTAAATGTTATTCTTGATTTGGTTGTTAATCTATATGCTAGAAGAAGAAATAATAGACAACACATTCTACTATTATCTAGAACTTTATTGAAGGGAAAAAAAGAGAGAATGTGTAACACTCTGACTTTCCAAAACGCCTAAATCAACTCGTATCTTTGTGGAAAGACAAGGAGGGTGGGTAATAAATTAAGAATGATGTGGTATGTCATATTCTAAGTGTTCAAGGATTGTATCTCAGGTTTTGAAGTTAGGTAAGTGGCAAAATGAAAGTTGGCAAAACATATCGTAAGTCCCTTTTTAAAGATTTCTCTGAAATTTGGGTCAAATGTCTTGGATGTTTTCTCCCAATACATAAAGAGTTAGAAGGCCTAACACCCATTAAATCGAAGGCCTACGAGTCTAGTTTGCAATGCACAAAACCCCGTATCCAACCAAAATTGGAATAAAGAATTATGAGGGTTTTACTACGGACTGCCGGGGTAGAATTTGGGTCGGATCCGGATCGGGTAAAAAATGTGGTATGTTGGGTTTCTCAACGGTTTAAGCCATGAAAACATTTCTTTTCACTTCCAAAACAGAGAGAAAGCTTAATTGAGGGTTCCTATGGATTTCTTGCATGATGAAGGTTAGTTTTTGACGATTTCTACCATTAAATGTTGCCCCCGTGCCTAGAAACGTGATCTCTACACATGGCAATCATTTTTCCCTTCTATTAGCTACGTTTGGAGCTGGTTTTTGACGATATAAATTTGTAGTTATTGGTGTTTATTCAAGGTTTAAAATTGGTTAACTAAGATAATCATCTCGGGACTCTTTTATGATTATTTTTATGAATTTCTACGGACGTTTCAACAAGTTGGGGCAATATGGCAAATCTGCCGATTTAAGATTAATTATGAACTGTTTATATGTGCATACCAGTTGTGTATATATAGTGTTTGTGAATCTTAGTACATAAGGAACAACTTTTGTGAAGGAACTACGGTCTTTCGAGCGTTCATTGGAAAGGTAAGTTAAGGCTATTCCATTCGTTCGACATGTTTCCTTAGAGGTAGTTAATGTTGGTGATCTTGTAGATGTAATTGTGAGTGGTTGGCTGATTGAGTGGTTATAAACCCTTATTTTAGGGATTCATTTTCTGTTAAGAACGACCTTAAGTTAGGAACAACGTGGAGATTATTCCTATATATTGTTTATAGCTAAATTGCTCGCCTTTAGCCAATTCAATTGTTTGTTGTTGCCCTTGGGGCTATTGTGGTTAATTGTTGAGCTATGAACTGCCTATGGAGGCTATGATGTTGTCTAATAGGACTATGTTATTTCCAAAGAGGGCTATGTGTTGCCCACGAGCCAATATGATGCCGAAGAGTGTTATGTGTTTCCTATTGGACTATTTTGACACCAAAGAGGGCTATGTGTTGCCTACAGGGTTATGTTGATGCAAAAGAGGGCTATGTGCAGCCCACAGAGCTATGATGTTGCCTAAGAGGGCTATGTGCTGCCTACTGGGCTGTATCGTTGCCAAAAGGGCTATGTGACTTCTTACAAAGACAAGGGGCTACCGATAGGGGTATGTTGATTGATTTGGCACCTTCTGGGCTTATGGGGACCTAGCTAGGTGGTATGTTGTTTGTACTTGCCGAGCTGATAGGAGCTTGGTTAGGTTGATGTTTGATCATTTTTGTATATTTTAGATTCAGTAGCGGGTTAGCATGCTTATCTAAAATTTTGATTTCCTTACATGATTGCTTTCGGTATATTATGATACTGGCTCACTTAGTCTATAGCCTTTCATACTCTGTACATTATTTTGTACGGACACCCCATTGCCTTAGGGGAGCTGCATTCATGCATGCAGGTTCCAAAAGATGACCCAGTAGACCTTCTCAGCAATAGGATTGACATCTATTCGATTGGCTAGCCCCTTTCCTCTAGAGCTGCCAGAGTTGGGAGGTTTGTTACCTTTTGTTATATATATCTTTATGGGTAGGCTGGGGACCTGTCTCGCCAATATTTACTACTCTTAGAGGCTTGCATACTAGTGTGTAGGGTGTATAACTACGTTATGGCCATATTGGCCTAGTTTATTGGTTTGCTGAAGCTTGTGAGCTGTTTGATGTATTGTCTTGATATATACATGCTTTTAGTTTTGGTATAGATATCATGGTGGCCTCGACGGCCCAATCAGGACTTCTGTGCTAGTTGGCTATTTATTTATATGATCTCTTGGGAGTAGTTGTTTCATTTATCGATCAGTTGATAGGGGCCTTGCCGACGAGGGCTTAGTTTTAAGCCGAGATATACTTGTTTGTTTTCTTGATTGCGTGTGGCTGCTATGTGCTAGTAGCAAATGGTTCAGTAGGGTCAGCTCGGGCCTATGTTTTGGCATTAGGAGCCTGTTGCGCCCCTCGAGTTTGGGGAGTGACAAACTTGGTATCAGAGCAACGTCATATCCTAGGGAGTCTACAAGCAGTGTCTAGTAGAGTTTTGTTTATAAAATGTTGTGCACCACATTCGATAAGCAAGAAGCTACCAGGCATGTTAGAATGACTATCCTTCTTTTGCTCATCTCGTGCTATAGAGCGGTGTCTTAAGGGTTGAGGTTTCTGACTTATAATTGATACTTGTATGCAGATAGAGATGGCTGACACCAGACAGACCACAACTAGACGGGGGCTAGATACAACTGCAGGCGAGGGTACCGACAAAGTACCACAGGTGGAGGTAGCCCATTGTGATACCTAGGGGGAGACATCTTCTCAGCCCCTTATAGCTTCTCCACCACTTCAGGAGCCTCCGAGGGTTACAAGAGTTTTAGATCCACCAGCAGTACCACCTTTAGTTCCTCCTATTCCATCTGATCAGGATTTCAAGAGTGCAGTATGTATGTTAGCACAGTTAGTAACTGCGCAGCGCCAGCCAGTTGCGCCAGATATTGCCGGACCTTCTGAAGGGCCCGGAAGTTTGAGAGTTCGTTAATTTCTCCACAATTTACAGGGACAAATTGCAGAGAGGACCATCAGCACTTTGTTGATTAACTTCATAGGATCTTTCGAGTCATGCATGCCTTAGCTACTGAGGCAGTTGAGTTAGCAGCATTTCGATTGCATGATGTTGCAATATTGTGGTACGAGAGTTGTGAGAGATCTAGGGGAAAAGATGCATCTCTACCCACTTGGGATAGATTTACAGAAGCTTTCATAGATCACTATTTGCTTCGAGAGATTAGAGATGGCTGGGTGGACTAGTTTCTGAACCTCCGACAGGGCAACATGAGTGTCCGAGAGTACGGGCTGAGATTTGATTCATTGGCTAGATATGCACCAGCATTTGTTGATACAATGCATGATAGGGTGCGTAGATTTGTGGGAGGGCTCGACTCAGACTATATCGACGCTTGTTCTACCGCTGCACTAAATTATAATATGGATATCTCGTAAATTTAGGCTTTTGCACAAGGCATAGAGGATCGCCGACATTTACAGTATATGAGTGAGAGGGTCGAGAGAGAGAGAGACAGAAGAGGGCTAGGTCCACTAGTTCACAGAGAGATTTTCAGGGTGGTCCCAGACCTCGATATTCTATTAGGCCACCTAGACCTCCACCACAACAGTTCCAGGGTAGTAGATTTGATCGTCAAGGACAGTCAGGCCTAGGTAAGGGTTCATGAGCATCAGGTTCACAACAGCAGAGGGGCTCAAGCAAGTCTAGGATAGCCCCACTGCGTTCCGCTACTTATGGTATGATGCATTTTAGGAGGTACAGACAGGGTTCCATAGGTTTTTATTCTTGTGGACAAGAGAGGCATGGGTGGAGAAACTGACCGACCATAGGTCAGAGTGGTATAGGTTAGTCGACCAGGTCAGTAGTAGGTTTCTCCTCCTCAGCACAGTCTACAGGGCGTGGACCCCAAACTTCAGCAGGTAGAGGTAGAGGTAGAGGTAGAGGTAGAGGCAGAGAGGGAGCATCTAGTTCTGGTAGTCGACAGAACTGTACATATTCACTAGACGGCCAGCAGGACTCAGAGTCATCACCAGATGTTGTGGCAGCTACATTGATTGTTTCTCCCATTATATTTATGCTTTGATAGATCCTGGATCTACTCTGTCTTATGTTACGCCATTTATTGCGGGAAAGTTATGTATAGTAACAGAGTCATTAAATCAACCCTTTATTGTATCTACACCAGTTGGTGAGCCTATTGTTGCTAGGAGAGTCTATCGAGGTTGCACGGTAGAAATTATCAACTGTCATCCCTTTGTCAATCTCATAGAGTTAGAGATGGTCGATTTCGATGTCATTATGGGTATGGACTGATTAGCATCTTGTTATGCTAATGTTGAGTGCCGGACAAAGATTGTTCGATTCCACTTTCCAGGAGAGGCAGTTTGGGAATGGAAAGGCAATACAGCAACACCAAAAGGTAGGTTTATTTCCTATCTTAAGGCGAGGAGGATGATTACTAGGGGTTGTATTTATCATCTTGTTCATGTTCATGATATAGACGTAGAACCACCAACTCTTCAGACTATTCCGGTTGTTAATGAGTTTCTAGATGTATTTCTAGACGAGCTCCCTAGTATCCCTCCAGAATGGGAAATTGACTTTGCTATCGATATGCTACCAAGTACACAACCCATATTTGTCCCTCTTTATAGAATGGCGCTTGTGAGCTAAAAGATTTGAAGGATCAACTGAAAGACTTGCTGGATAAAGGCTTTATTAGGCCTAGTGCTTCACCATGTGGTGCGCTAGTGTTATTCGTAAGAAAGAAATATGGCTCACTAAGAATGTGTATTGATTATCGACAGCTGAATAAGGCTACTATAAAGAATAAGTATCCCTTTCCGAGGATCGATGACTTTTTTGATCAGTTACAAGGTGTTAAGTGCTTCTCAAAGATTGATTTAAGATCAGGGTACCACCAGATATGAGTTTGGGAGAAAGACGTTCCAAAGACAACTTTTAGAACAGATATGGACACTTTGAGTTCTTGGTAATGTCTTTTGATTAACTAATGCCCCAGTAGTGTTCATGGACCTGATGAATAGTATATTCAGACCGTATCTATACTTGTTTGTGATTATATTTATTGATGATATTTTGGTGTATTCACGTTCAAAAGCTGAGCATGCAAATCATCTGCGAGCAGTCCTTCAAGTTCTTCGAGACTAAGAACTTTATGTAAATTTTTCTAAGTGTGAGTTCTGGTTGGACTCTGTAGCTTTCTTAGGCCATATTGTATCAGATGCAGGCATTGCTGTTGATACACAAAAGATTGAGACCGTAAAGACTTGGCCTAGACCCATGACTCCGACTGAGGTTTGTAGTTTCATAACGTTAGCTGGGTACTACAGAAGGTTTGCAGAGAGGTTTTCTTCACTTTCAGCCCCAATAACGAAGCTGACTCAAAAAACAGCTAAGTTCTAGTGGACTAGGCTTGCGAGCATAGTTTCCCGGAGCTGAAGGACAGGTTGACATCAACACCAGTTCTAGCATTGCCAGAGGGTTTAGAAGGCTATGCGGTGTATTGTGATGCTTCTGGTGTTGGGTTGGATGTGTTTTAATGCAACATTATAAGGCTATAACATATGCTTCAAGGCAGCTGAGAAAGCATGAGAAGAACTATTCGACCCATGATTTAGAGTTGGCTGCAGTTGTGCATGCGTTAAAGATCTGGAGACATTATTTGTATGGCGTTCATGTTGACATCTTCACTGATTATAAAAGCCTTCAATATATCTTTAGACAGATGTAGTTAAATCTGCGACAACGTCAATGGCTTGAGTTGCTGAAAGACTACGACGTGGATATTTTATATCATCCAAGTAAGGTGAATGTGGTAGCCGTTGCCCTCAGTTGAAGCTCTATGGGCAGTTTATCCTATTTAGGTGTTGCGAAGCGTGAGCTAGCGTGAGAGATTCATCAGTTAGCTAGCTTGGGAGTCAGATTGTTAGAGGCAGAAGATAGTGGGGTAACAATTCAGGACACATCCATATCATCTCTAGTTGTAGAAGTAAATCACGGCAACAAGAGGATCCTAGCTTAGAGCAGCTCAGAGCCAATGCTCAGGATCAACAGTCTTTAGCATTTGATATAGCAAGAGATGGAGTTCTTAGATATAGCGGTCGATTGTGTATTCCAAATGTTGCAGAGCATCGACATTGGATTATGGAAGAGGCACATTATTCCCATTATTCTATTCACCCTGGTTCGACGAAGATGTACCATGATATTAAGGAGATCTATTTGTGGCATGGGATGAAGAAGGACGTTGCTGAATTTGTGGCACAGTGTCCTAACTACCAACAGGTGAAGGTTGAGAACCAAAAGCCCGTTGGGCTAGTTTAGGAAATAGCCATTCCTTTGTGGAAGTGGGAAGCAATTAATATGGATTTTATTACAAGGTTACCTCGATCGCGTCGCAAGTTTGACTCTATTTGGGTAATTATTGATAGGCTAACAAAATCAGCCCACTTCTTACCAGTCAGGGCTACTTTTACTGCTGAAGACTATGCAGGGCTCTATATTAGAGAGATTGTTAGGCTACACGGTGTCCCAGTATCTATTATCTCTGATAGAGGAGCACAATTTACCGCCAACTTCTGGAAGTCCTTCTAGAAAGGACTGGGGACACAAGTTAATCCTAGTACAACCTTTCACCCTCAGACAGATGGCCAAGTTGAGCGCACAATTTTGACACTCGAGGATATGATATGGGCGTGCGCGCTAGACTTCAAGGGAATTTGGGATGACCACTGACCTCTTATTGAGTTTGCATACAATAATAGTTAGCATTCCAGCATCGGGATGGCACCTTATGAGGCTTTGTATGGGAAAATATATAGGTCCCCCATTGGATGGTTCGAGGTAGGTGAGTCAAGGTTGATTGGACCCGACTTAGTACAGCAGACAACGGAGCAGGTTAAGCTCATTCGGGAGAGGTTGCTAACAGCTCAAAGCCGACAGAAATCATACTGAGATATGCGACAAAGGGACTTAGAGTTTTGTGTCGATGACTGGGTATTCTTAAAAGTCTCGCCTATGAAGGGTGTTATGAGATTTGGCAAAAAAGGCAAGCCTAGTCCAAGATTCATTAGGCCATACCGGATCCTTTAGAGGGTAGGAAAAAGACCACTATTTGAACATCAAGCTTGTGGACAAGCTGCTTCCCTTTCACAGGTAGCTTATGAGTTAGAATTACCTTTAGGGGTATAATTTGTTCATCCAGTTTTCCATGTATCGATGCTACGGAAGTGCGTAGGAGACCCTTCTCGGGTTGTCCTGGTTGAGGATGTTCATATCACAGAGGAGTTGTCCTACGAGAAAACTTCAATTGCCATATTAGATCGACATGTCCATAAATTGAGGAACAAATAGGTGGCTTTGGTTAAAGTATTGTGGAGAAACAAGAATAGAGAAGAGGTGACCTGGGAAGCTGAGGATGGCATGAGGTCCAAATATCCTCACTTGTTTCACACCCCAGGGTGATGGCATATCAGTTTATATTAGTGCAGTGAGGTTAGATACCAATTTGATTTTTTTAATATTGTTGCTTATTATTATTTTTATTGTCGTTGTATAATTTCTCACACTGTTATTGTGGAGCTACATTGCTTAGCTATTTATGTTATCCTGTGAGACGCCTAGGTTAGAAATTATGCATTTCATGTTCCTGGATAGTCACATTTACAAAGGATATTCTGCCTAAATTTTAGAAAATCCTAAGGAATTAACCACGTGACTCAGATTTTTTTCATTCAATGACGAATGTTTCTAAGGGGAGAAAGATGTAACACCCCGACTTTTCAAAACGTCTAAATTAACTCATATCTTCGTGGAAAGAAAAGGAGGGTGGGTAATAAATTAAGAATGATGTGGTATGTCATATTTTAAGTGTTCAAGGGTTGTATCTCAAGTTTTGAAGTTAGGTAAGTGGCAAAATAAAAGTTGGCGAAAGTTATCGCAAGTTCCTTTTAAAAGATTTATCTGAAATTTGGGTCAAATGTATTGGATGTTTTCTCCCAATATATAAAGAGTTAGAAGTCCTATTACCCATTAAATCGAAGGCCTACGAGTCTAGTTTTAATGCACAAAACCCCATACCCAACCGACATTGGAGTAAAAAGTAATAAGGGTTTTACTACAGACTGCAGGGGCAGAATCCGGGTCGGGTCAAAAATGTGGTATGTCAGCTTACTCAACATTTTAAGCCATGAAAACATTTCTTTTCACTTCCAAACTAGAGAGAAATCTTAATTGAGGGTTCCTATGGATTTCTTGCATAATGAAGGTTAGTTTTTGACGATTTCTACCATTAAACGTTGCCCCCGTGCCTAGAAATGTGATCTCTACACGTGGCAATCATTTTTCCCTTCTATTAGCTGCGTTTGGAGCTGGTTTTTAAAGATATTAATTTGTAGTTATTGGTGTTTCTTCAAGGTTTAAACTTGGTTAACTAAGGTAATCATCTCGGGACTCTTTTATGATTGTTTTTATGAATTTCTACGGACGTTTCGACAAGTTGGGGCAATATGGCAAATCTGCCGATTTAAGATAAATTATGAATTGTTTATAGGTGCGTACCAGCTGTGTATATATAGTGTTTGTGAAGCTTAGGACATAAGGAACAACTTTCGTGAAGGAACTATGGTCTTTCAAACGTTCATTGGATAGGTATGTTAAGGTTATTCCCTTCGTTCAACATGTTTCCTTAGAGGTAGTTAATGTTGGTGATCTTGTAGATGTAATTGTGAGTGGTTGGCTGATTGAGTGGTTATAAACCCTCATTTTAGGGACTCATAATCTATTAAGAACGACCCTAAGTTAGGAACGACTTGGAGATTATTCATATATATTGTTTATAGCTAAATTTCTCGCCTTTAACCTATTCAATTGTTTGTTGTCGCCCTTGGGGCTATTGTGGTTAGTTGTTGAGCTATGAACTGCCTATGAGGGCTATGATGTTGTCTAATAGGACTATGTTATTTCCAAAGAGGGCTATGTGTTTCCCACGGGGTTATATTGATGTCAAAGAGTGTTATGTGTTGCCTACGGGGCTATTTTGACACCAAAAAGGGCTATATGTTGACTACAGGGCTATGTTGATGCAAAAGAGCTATGTGTTGACTACAGGGCTATATTGATGCAAAAGAGGGCTATGTGCAGCCCACAGAGCTATGATGTTGCCTAAGAGGGCTATGTGTTGCCTATGGGGCTATATCGTTGCCAAAAAGGGCTATGTGACATCTTACAAAGGCAAGGGGCTACCGATAGGGGTATGTTGATTGATTTGGCACCTTCTGGGCTCATGGGGGCCTAGGTAGGTGGTATGTTGTTTGTACTTGCCGAGCTTATGGGGGATTTTTAGGTTGATGTTTGATCATTTTTGTATTTTTTAGATTCAATAGTGGGTTAGCATGCTTATCTAAAATTTTGATTTCCTTACGTGATTTCTTTTGGTATATTATGATACTTGCTCACTTAGTCTATAGCCTTTCATACTCCGTACATTATTTTGTACTGACGCTCCATTGCCTTGGCGGCGCTGCATTCATGCATGCAGGTCCCGACAGACGACCCACTAGACCTCCTTAGCAACAGGATTGACTTCTATTCGATTGGCTAGCCCCTTTCCTCCGGAGCTGCCAGAGTTGGGAGGTTTGTTACCTTTTGTTGTATATATCTTTATGGGTGGGCTGGAGCCCTGTCCCACCAGTCTTTACTACTCTTAGAGGCTTGCAGACTAGTGTGTAGGGTGTGTAGCTACGTTATGGCCATACTGGCCTAGTTTGTTGGTTTGCTGAAGCTTGTGAGTTGTTTGATGTATTGTCTTGATATATACCTGCTTTAAGTTTTGGTATAAATATCATAGTGGCCTCGACGGCCCAATCAGGAGTTTTATGCTAGTTGGCTAGTTATTTATATGATCTCCTGGGAGTAGTTGTTTCTCTTATAGATCAGTTGACAGGGGCCTTGCCGGCCGAGGGCTTAGATTTAAGCCGAGATATACTTGTTTGTTTTCTTGATTGCGTGTAGCTGCCATGCGCTAGTAGCAAATGGTTTAGCAGGGTCAACTCGTGCCTGAGTTTTGGAATTAGGAGCCAGTTGTGTCCCTCGAGTTTGGGGCGTGATAGAATGATACATACGTGTCTATTGACGATCTTTCTATGAAACACGTAGGGTGAAAAAGTAGTATCAGAAGTTCAAAATATCCCTAATCTTAATTGTTTTGACATTTAACTGACATGTTGATACCACTTCATTTACTCACACTTCAATAATAGTAAAAAGAAGGTCCATCCACTTGATATAATAGTAAGTTGAATATTTTCTCCCTCTTCCAACTATTTCTACTCCACAATATACAAAAATAAATTAGAATAATTTTTTTTTAAAAGCTTGACAAATAAAAAGAAATCAGTCAGATTATTAATATATTAATGCATGACTAATTGCTACTTTGTTTTATAAAATATTAAAGGAGTATAGTTTGTTTATGCTTCTTTAAACTTTGTATAATCTTTCTTTTCTAAACCATTTTTTGGAATCCTTTTGACAACAAAATTTACTTAAGCAATGATTTCAAGATAAAGGATCATGTCATCAATGATTTCAACAAATTTCTCTTTGATTACTTAATTATTATTTATACTATATATCTTATATGATTAAAAATAATAATATAATATTAAGAAAAATATAAAAAGAATATATTTGAGTCGAAAATTTAGTGTCCTGGATTGGAGATCAATACTCTTTCAATGTAAAATTTGTTGTTATGAATTGGAGATGCACTTAACTAATGTAATTACATTAAATAAAAATTTATTAAAAAATGAATTTCAATGATCAGTAGAAAAATCATAATAAAATTAATATATATCACATAAACATAAATTATTTTTTGTGAAAAGAACTAGTCATCTTTTATTCCTTTGTTGTACTATAAAAGTCTCTTCTTCTATTTTATATTTTTTTATTTGTTTAATTTTTTTAAAATATGTTGTAGATTTTATTCTTTAATCATACGTATAGAGTAAAATATTTAAGTGTTGAGATTATTAATAAAGATGATTGCAAATTATCTTTTCTCTAAAAAAAAAAGAATGTAGTTGAGATTAAAAAGGATGGTCGTAAACAACCTTATCTTTAAAAGAGAATGTACATAAAATAAGTTTTTTATTGATAAGTATAAAAAGGTTTCAAATATCAACAAACTATTGAATAAGTAAGGATTAAATGAAATGAAATGGGAGAGAAATTAAAGGGTAGACTACATACTTAGGTGTTTGTCATTAGTTAGTAATTTATTCATTAATATGGTTCATTGTTTTTTGAAAAGAACTATCCGCTTTTTGAGTAATGATTTTAAACTTATTATTTAATAAAAAATGAGAATTATTTTTAATGACATGTAGCATTATTTTGCAAAATATAAATTTAATAATTTATTTTTAACAAACTTAAAGTTCAAGAATTATTTTAGTGATAACATGTGACACTATTTTTGCAAAATATAAATTTATAATATCATAAATGTACTTCTTTTAAATATATATATATATATATATATATATATATATATATATA
>JAJONQ010034346.1:0-18153 GCA_036250385.1 Solanum microdontum | reverse complement strand
CTATGATCATTTCCTAGCCTCTAGAGTAGATTATCTTAGCAGGATTAACCGAGCAAGTTCTATATTGACACAAAGACTGTTTGAACAATCACTATTCTCACACACTCTTGGCACATAGTTTCATTATCAGATTATGAGATTACCTAGTTCAAGTTTTAGCTTAAGTCATGCCACCAAGTTAGTTAGAGCCAACATATTCAACTCATTCTAGTCTACAGATTTTAGCACATATCACAAATTTTGGACGGGTATCATTTTTTTCAAAAATTGCCATCATGCTTCATTCTTTCTCATGCTTCTACACATACAATCCTAACACATGCCGGTTCAATGGAAATTAAGCAGTCTCTTGGGGGAAAAGAACATAGGCAAGAAAACCCTAAGAGAGGATTATGAATTTGGTTACTCAGACTTCACCCTATCACTCACAATCCATTCACCCCACCCCCAACAAAAAATAGGTTCAATTGTCCCCAATGAACACAAAAATAGTAAAAAGTAACGGATTTGGTGAAGCAAACCTGTGGCGCATAGCGCCGATGAACTATCAACAAGCGGGTGGGTCCGGTTTCCCGGAGCCCGCTAGAACAACACTTGGGTCACCCTCAATAGTGCCCACATCAACTAGCCTAGCAATGTCAGTAGTTCTATCAATCACTCTCACCGCACCATCAGTGGTGCTCACATCGTCTCCCACCATAACAACTGCCTCCAAAATGGACACAGAACTTGATGCCCCAAGCACATTCTCACGAACCCTTTGCTGGTGCATCTCCTCATCTATAATGGAGGCTTTGCGAGCCTATTCACTCTGTTGGCACTCTCGATTCTTTGCTCGGGCCTCCTCAGTAGTGTCAGGATTGTGGCTGGAGCGGTTTCTCTTCCCACGAGCACAAGTAGGCTCGGGATGTGCATTTGTATCCTCTTTGAATAGAGCATCGAGTACGGTATCATCAGCCAATGCAGTGGGTGCAGACTCTGGCTCATCTGTGGGCATAGCAAGGATGTAATCAATGTCGGCCCGGAGACTGTCCAACTCAGACTGGATGGAGGAAAAATATGTGAAGGGGGCTGGCAGTGCGAGTACTCTCAACTCGAAGGCATCCATGCGCTTATGAATGGCCTGAACCTTGTGATCCACCATGGTTGCCATCCTCTTCTCCATCCTAGCCTCGGACTCTGCAATGGACTTCTGCACCCATGGCTTCACATGGTGAAGCAGTGTGGCCATCTGGGACTCCAGTTTCTGAACTCGAGCTAATGGCACAACAGAGGTTCTAAAAGGCGGGGTGGCTTTAGATGAGATGGGGGCCTGACTAGAGGCTTGAGAGGAGAAGGTCGGGGCATCATCAGTGTGGGCTGGAGGGGCAGGCCCATCGCCCTGCATCTGCTCCACAACATCTACTAAATCAGAACCCAATGGCATATCGATCCGCGGCCCTCTGCAAGGTGCTTCCACATTTTCCTCATCCCGAATCAGGCGAATATCTAGGGTCCCCGTTGCCTGTATCAATTTGTCACAATGCCAGATCGACACTCCAGAGTCCCTGCATAACTGAAAAATGAGGCACGGAAAAAAGTAAGTAGTGGAGGTATTGAACGCCCTCTCATGAATCTCTGTCAGCAGCATGCGGGCAAAGTCGATCTCGAACCTAGCTACTAATGCAGCCACCATTACTGCTCTGTCCCATGTAAGTGCATTACTGGCCTTTGTGGGCGACACTCTATTCTACACCAGCAACCAAAAAAATTTGGCCACCAAATTCAAGGTAGCCTTCCGAATACTGAAACGCGATGAGCGAACCCACTCCGCACGCTCTCCATTTGAAGCTATGTGCCTGGCCAACCACAGAAAGACAGCCTCCATCTAATCGACTTTACGCGTGAAGGCTCCACTCCTCACAATATCCCATCTGTAGTCAAATTCGGCCGTGTTGAGTGCCCAAGTGTGATCAGGGCCAGGGCCGTAAAGGAATCGGCTGATGGTGGCATATGATATGTCCACTGGAAAACCTCGAACCATAGTAGAAGTGAAAGGGTCCTGGGCTGTGGGCTTGGACTTCTTGTAGATCGAACCTCAGAGAGTGGCAGCATAGGAGGCATAGAACTCCCGCACAATCTCCTTGCTATAAGTCCTGTGGTCTCGAGCCATCCAATCATACCTGTGAAGATGAAAAAGCTGGTGGATTTTGGGAATGGTGTGTAAGCTCCCTGTGAGGACTCTGCGCTCTTCAGTAATAAGTCGGGCCATCTTCTCTTTCTCATTCCGCATTCTGGCATCCCAGTAGATTTGCCATTGCCTCTCAACACACCATATGTTTGGCTCTTCAGCCACCGGATCAGGGTCGTAGTTTCGTGGCACTGGGACTTCTCCAAAACTAGTGGCCTCTTCAGACGAGGCAGCTTGGCCATGTGAACCTGAGCCTGTGGTGGATCCAGAACCGGAGCCGAAAGCATGGGTAGGCTCAGAGCCGGAAGCAGGGGCCAACTCTGAGTTGAAAGTAGAACCAGCCTCAGAACCGGAAGCAGAACCAGCCGGTGACCCGATCAGTGTGTTCTCCTCATCAGGCTAGGAGACAGTGACTACGTTAGTGGCCACCTGCCAAGATGTATTTTGGGTAGCCCGAGGTGTAATAGGAGATGTCCTCGTGGCTGGTGGAACATATGCTGGATCTTTTTCCGCTTCCGCGTCTTCATCAATCAACCTAAAAGTAAGCGCCACAGATTTTGATTTGCCCTTTTTGGAGTAGGTCACTTGCTTTTTAGGCGCCATGGTACCTGTGGATGTCGAATTAGTACCAAAATAGGCCCATAACACACTTGAAAAGATTTTAGAACTAAGAACGAACAAAATCAAAAAATAATTTGTTTTTAGATAGTGGCTTCTGTTGCCACCTACGATGGGCATCTACTATTCGTAGGCTGACCTACGGTCCGTGGATCCCCTCCGTAGATCAGGGGTCCTAAAAAGTTGGACTCTGATGGAAACCACGGATGTGCAGAACGATCCGTAGATTGATCTACGGACTGTAGTCCACATCCGTGGTTCCACACTTAGCATATTTTATGGTGTGCAGACTCACGGACCTGATCTTCAGTCTGTAGAATGATCTACGGTTCGTAGACGTGGTCTCATGAATCATATATGTGCCAGGTTTCAGGCATCCTTCATGTTGACCCCAATTTTACCAATTTCAACAATATCACCTAGTCTAATCATGCATTTCAACCTTAGGTAGTTGATTTCTACCGAGATTGGAATTATGGGGGAAAGATGTAGGGTGATTGAAGGGGAATTTATGGTAATATAGAGTGATTGGAGTAGTGGGAATATTTAGAAACGGTTTGGGAGTGAATGGAGGGAAGTGGGAATGATTTGAAAATGGGGCGATTTTATTTAGAAGGGGTCTGGGTCGGGTTAGGCAGAACTAGGGTTTGGACCTATGAGACCCTATCTACGGTTCATGAGTCGATCTATGGTCCGTAGATGGGGACCGTAGATCACATCTATACTTAGACAATTTATAAACCTTACCTGGGATCTACGGACACTAATCACGGTCCGTGGAATGAACCACGGACCATCGATGGGGTCCGTAGACCTCTGCACCAGACCTTTTTCTGCAGATTCTACTTTTTTCCACTGCACATGTAGCAACCATTAGCCCTTTCTTTTTACATTTTCTGGATACTTTTTAGACATGAACCCTATGCTATGTCTAGCCAACACTAAAACAACTATCTAAATGAGTACAAAGAAGCAACTAAACAAAGAAAACTACTAAACGGAAAATAAGAACCTATTGTTGGCTAGATTTTACATCTTGGGTTACCTCCCAAACAACGCTTGATTTAACATCGCAACACGACGCATACCTCTTGATTACTCAGACTTCATCAAGATAGTAGGCCTCAACAACTTCTTGCACACTTTTCGCATTTCCCAGATAGATCTTGATCATTTGCCCATTTACCATGAACCTTGTTCTTTCACTGTTCTCAAGCTCAATCGCTCCATGGGGGAGCACTTTTGTGAGAAAAAATGGCCCGATCCATTTGGATTTGAGTTTGCCCGAAAACAAGCGCAACCTGGAGTTGAATAGAAGCACAAAATCACCCACAACAAATTCTAGCTTTTCAATTCTTTGATCATGATACCTCTTCATCTTCTCTTTGTACAAGGATGAACTTTCATAAGCTTTTAGGAGAAACTCATCAAGCATATTCAAGTCATTCATTCTTTGATTAGATGCGACGCCCAAATCCAAATTTAGCTTCTTCATCGCCCACATAGCCTTATGCTCTAGCTCTACCAGTAAATGGCAAGACTTCCCATATACAAGTTGGTAATGAGACATACCTATGGGAGTCTTGTATGCAGTGCGATAGGCCCATAGAGCATCATCAAGCTTCCTTGACCAATCTGTTCTATTAGCATTCACAGTCTTCGCCAAAATCTGTTTGATCTCTCTGTTGGACACTTCAACTTGCCCACTAGTCTGCGGATGGTAAGGAGTGGCTACATTGCGGCGGACACCATATTTCTCAAGTAGCTTCTTGAACAACTTATTACAAAAGTGGGAACCTCCATCACTAATAATCGCCCTAGGTGTACCAAATCTGGAGAAGATATTCTTTTTTAAGAATGCGGTGACACTTTTACCTTCATTGTTGGGGAGCGTAATTGCTTCCACCCACTTCAACACATAATCAACCGCAACAAGAATATACTTCATCCCATGTGAACTTACAAATGGACCCATAAAATCAATGCCCAATACATCAAACAACTCTATCACCAATATAGGGTTCATAGGAAGCTCTTGCCTCTTTGAAACCCCTCATTCTCTTTGGCAACGGTCACAAGACTTGGCGAAATCATGAGCATCTTGGTGGATGGTAGGCCAGTAGTACCCACACTGCAAAATCTTATAGGCAGTCCGAATACTACTATGATGCCCACCAACAGGCGATGAATGACACGCCTCAAGGACACTCAACATCTCTACCTTAGGCACACAATGACGAATAATCCCATCAGCATAACTACGATACAAATAAGGCTCATCCCAAAAGAATTTCTTCACATCATGCATACTTTTTCCTTTGGTGAAAAGACAAATCAGGGGGCACCAAATCGCTTGCCAAATAATTAGCAAAGTCTGTGAACCAAGGAATCAGATCATGAGAAACGGTCAATACCTGTTCATCTCGAAAAGCATCATTAATTTCAGCCCTATCACCAAGCTTTAGCATAGCCTCTTCCTCTAATCTGGACAAGTGATCGGCAACATGATTTTCGGTCCCCTTTCTATCTTTTACCACAAAATCAAACTCTTGCAGCAACAATACCCATCTAATCAACCTCGATTTTGCATCCTTTTTCGCTATCAAATACCTCAATGTAGAATGGTCAGTATGCACTATGACCTTAGTACCAAGCAAGTAGGATTGAAATTTTTCGAATGCGAAAACCACCACAAGAAGCTCTTATTTAGTCACAGTATAATTCTTCTGGACCACATTTAGAGCTTTGCTAGCATAGTAAATATGATGGAGAATTTTCTCTCTCCTCTGTCCTAATACCACACCAAGCGCCACTCCACTCGCATCACACATTACCTCAAACGGTTGTCCCCAGTCCGGTGAAATAATGATAGGTGCCATAACCAACTTCTCCTTCAACTCTCCAAATGCTCCCAAACAAGAATCATGAAAATCACACTTATACCCGTTTTAGAGTAGTTTGCACAATAGATGTGCAATTTTAGAGAAGTCCTTGATGAACCTCCTATAGAAACTTGCATGCCCAAGAAAACTTCTAACACCTTTTTTCAGGGATAGGTGGTGGAAGCTTTTCTATTACCTCTACTTTTGATCTATCAACCTTAATGCCCTTCTCAGAAATCCGATGACCCAAAGCTATCCTTTTTTTCACCATAAACTGGCACTTCTCCCTATTTAGCACCAAATTGCAGTCTTCACACCTTTTAAGCACCTCTACCAAATAATCCAGACATCGATTAAAAGAGTCACCTACCACATAGAAATCATCCATAAATACCTCAATAGTGTCCTCCACCATATCAGAGAATATTGATATCATACATCGCTGGAAGGTCGCTAGAGAATTGCACAACCCAAATGGCATCCGTTTGAAGGTGAAAGTCCCATAAGGGAAAGTGAATGTAGTCTTCTTTTGGTCTTTTGGAGCTATATAAATCTGATTGTAGCTTGAATAACCATCAGGAAAACAATACCAACCCTTGTTTGCAAGTCTATCCAACATCTGATCCATGAATGACATAGGGAAATGGTCTTTTTCTGTCCAAGCATTTAGTTTCTGGTAGTCCATGCAGACTCTCCATCCCATCACGAGCCGCATCGAAACAAACTCGTTTCTCTCATTAGGAACCACAGTAATCCCACCTTTTTTGGGCACACATTGAACATGACACACCCATCTACTATCTGCAATGGGATAAATAACTCTGACATCCAACCACTTGATGATCTCCTTTTTAACTAGTTCTTCCATAGGCAGATTTAATCTTCTCCCGTGCTCAATACTACGCTTATGATTAAGCATGAGTTGGATTTTATGAGAATAGATACCAGGAGGAATCCCAATAAGGTCCGCAATAGTCCACCCAATAGCTCGCTTGAACCTCTTTAACAAACAAACCAAACACTCCACTTGGTGCCCATTCAAATCTGCCGCAATGATGACCGGTAAAGTATCATCTTTTCCCAAGAATACGTACCTCAAATGTGATGGTAGAGCCTTAAGCTCCAACATCGGCGCCTCCTCAATAAACGGTTATGCGGGTGGGGACTCACGATTTTTCATGTCTAACTCCAGCTTCTTTGGTTTTGAACGATACTCAAACCTATCAAGTGTGGCCACCAACTCATCATATTTTTCAATACCATCACTCTCAAAGTTCATCATAACCACTGCTAGTGCCTCAACACCCAGTCTCTCTTCAATCTGCACCTCAGACCCACTCTCAACTTTGTATGTTATCGCTATTTCAACATGCTAATAAACCTGTGGTATTTTCCTTCTTCAGTCTTCTTCACTAACCTCTGTGGGAAGGGAGGTGGAGGTCTAGGTATGGGCACAACTTTCTGAGTTACCTCTACTTCTTTCTTTGTCGCATTCTCGGACTCTCCACTTACCTCTACCACATCATTATCTTTACTAGTCTCAATTTCCACCCCAGACGGCATGGTGGATCAATGGTTTGCTTACCCCCTCGAGTGGTGTCTGCCCTACAATGCCTATCATTCTTTGGATTCTGGATGGTGTTGCTAGGAAGAGTGCCAGGTTGTTGTGGATTTACCGTAGTTAACAATAGAGCCATCTTCTGCTCAAGATACTTGATTGACACTGCATGGGCATCAACTTTTTGACCGATACCTGAAAAGTCATTTCTCATCTCCTTCACATTCTCATCAGTTGCATCAAACCTCTTCATCATCTTATGGATCATATCCTCAATGCGTGACATATTACCTCTAGCTTCCCTAGTACCAGATTCCTGATTTTGAGGAGGAACATAAGGTCCAACCTAATCATTTCTGTTGCCATAGTTGTTCCGGTTGTAGTTGTTGTCCCGATTAAAGTTGCCATCCCAGACATATTGACCCTCTCAGTTGTAGTTTCCATAGTTCAGACCTTGATTTCCTTGACCTTGGCACCAATTATCCGTATTGGAACCTTGAGCGTTTGGTCGGAAACCCCCCATCTGATCATTCACCTCATAAGTATCCTCTTCATAGTAACACTCCTCAACCAGTGGTGGATTTCTAGTCAAATAATTCACACCATTTGCTTTCTCCGCACCTCCGCTCACATGCTTCAACACTAACCCTAGTTCAGTCCTTATCTTAGCCATCTCCTCACGAATCTCATCTGCAGATTGGTTGTTCGTAGCTTGAATGACAAACGTGTTCCTCCTAGTATTTGACTTTCTAGTGCTCCAAGCTTTGTTGTTTCGAGAGATCTTCTCCAGCTTCTCCGTAATCTGCTCAAAAGTGCACTCACCATATGAACCTCCAGCAATATTATCAAGAAGTGCCTTACTGTTGTCATCTTGACCTCGGTAGAAATATTCCTTCAGTGATTCATCATCAATTCGATGATTGGGGACACCTCGTATGAAAGCAGTGAACCTGTCCTAAGAACTACTCATGGACTCTATAGGTAGTGCTACAAAATTGTTGAGTTTATCTTTGTGGTTCAACTTCTTGGACACTGGAAATAATCTTGCTAGGAACACATCTTTCAATTGGTTCCATGTGTAGATTAAATTATAAGAAAGCTCATTAAACCACACAACAACATTACTGGTCAATGATAGAGTGAATACTCGCAATCCAATGACATCCATGTCCAGGTCCGATTGACCCACACAACTTTTGCAAACACTCCTTAGCTTGGCTATGTGAGCATGTAGATCGTCTGATGCCACACCCACAAACAAGCCCCTCGCTGTAAGCATCTGCATCAAGCTGCTAGTCACCACAAATGTATGCCTCTATGGTAAAGGAGGTAGGACAAGAGGTCCGTCAGAATCATCAGTATTAAAGTTGACCCTATAGTTATCATGCAGTCTTGGCCCTGGTTGATCCTGTACCCTCACTTCATCTCTCAATAGATTCTCAGCTTGAATCTGATTATTCTCATCACCAACCCTTGGAGGCTGCAACCCAACACCATCACCTACTTCTCCTCCTATAGGATTAGCTGGCACTCCTTGATTATTCATTCTCCGCAAAGTTATGTTCAGTTCTGGATCGTAGGGAGTAAGTGGTTCTCCTAGACTCCGTGTACTTGGCATATTCTAGAGTAGGAACTTGTGAGAGACAAAAACAAAAGCAAAAGTAAAATTAGGAAATATTTGACTAAAGTTCAATAATGTAGTTAAACTTAATCTAAAAGCCAAATTCCCCGGTAGCGGCGCCAAAATTTGATACGCTCAAATTACACCTCCCTAAAGAAGTATAAGCGATTGTTGTCAAATAAAAAACCCAACTTATAGGTTGGGATCGATCCCACGAGGAATATGGTTTAGATTTAAACTTAACTCACGATTATATTCGATTAGCAAACTTATTTTCGAGACAAATAAGTAAAGGGGGGAAGGAGGGCTTGTGAAACAAATTCAGGAAATTATGTAAGTAATCAATGAGCAAGATTCAAACTTTAGTTGTTATCAAGATGAGAAAGTAACTAGGGTGTACGTGTTCCCCATAAGCTCATAACGTGGTAATCCTAGTAATAGTAATCCTTTCCTAGTGTATTACATGCAAAGTGATAAATTAGGTATCTCTAAATCCTTGGTCTGGCATCTAGAGAATTTCACCTCGCACCTTGGTCCAGCTACGTGTGTATAATTTACTAACCCTTACCTTTACCTCATATTAGACATCACATCGATATATGGCTTAGATTTCACCCTCGTACCAATCGACATTAGACTATTAGATAGTATCACACTAAATCTATGTTGATACTTCTTTTCTCGTTAATTACCTTATTGTTTGGCAAGTTCTAATGTTGGCCACCGTTAAAAAGATTTCTAAGCAAAAGAATAATCAATGCATGCAATAACACTATTCAAGAATTACTTAGTTACTATTCATACGTTGTTAATCGCTCATGGTTCCCACAACCCTAATTGTGGATTTAGTTACCCATAATAGCAAGAACACAATTCATATTTTTAGATGAAGAAATCATGAACTTACGTAATAAGCAGAAGAAGCCCAGAATCTCAACTTGAATTGCAAAGTGAAAATCTTCAAAACGAACTTAGGAAATTAAGAATTGATAAAGTTGCAAGTTAATCTCCAAAGTCAAGAACTAGAATAAAAGTAATAAAGTTTAACCCCCAAAAACGAGGTTTACATGTCATATATATAGAAAAATAAATCCTAACAAAAAAGGAAACGAAATAAGGAAATAATGTTTCAGATCGCGTCTTCGATCTACGACACTGACCTACGGACCGTGGATTGACCTACCGTCCGTAGGTCCCTTCCATCACTCAAGACTTAGGCCAATTTTCAGCTTCCAAACCATCATCATCTCTGGTGCAAACGACAGATCAACAGTACCGACCGTGGTTTGATCCATGGTCCGTAGATCCTCCTTCGTAGCTTCACACTTAGAATCTTCAAAATCAGGTACTGGAACCCCTTCTCTGAATTATTTGACGGAGCGACAGTACGGTCCGTAGATCAATTTACGGTCCGTCAATTACAACTGTGGTTCCACACTTAGTCAAGAATACCTTAATCTCCTTTAATTCCTTGACTACCCATCTACGGAGCGTGAATGGACCTATGGTCCATGGAACCCCTCCGTAGATGCCCTTTTTGGCACATCCTTCAGCTGTTTCTCTCAGTTTCCACGTCTGAACATATTTCCTGGAAACATGATAAAAATACATAAAAACCAATACAAAATGGCCCTAGACACACACAACTCTTAAGTGAAATGTATCAAAAATACCGTAAACTCACGGTATATCAACAACTGGTCAAATGACCAACGTGATCACAAAGGTCAACTCCCGCGACCGTGATGACCAAACACGTTCAACACATGTCAACTACTTTTTGTGATCACCGAGAGGTCCATGCGAATGACATGACCAAGTGTAGTAACCTTTCGTAAATGAATAATTTGGTCCTACACTCAAGCTTCATTTTAAGTCAAATTCCACAAAAAGGCTCATAATTAGCCTAAAAACCTCGTGATCTGCATAAAAGGTACTTCTAAATTAGACTAGACATTCCAAAGCTAATGAAACCCTCAAAATTGCATTTGGACCGTCTTTCTAAACCTTTTACCAAAGTCAACCGTTCAAGTTTCAAAAGATCCAAAACATGGAAACTTACATAGAATTTATGAAAACAACCAAGTGACCAAACTGTCAGTCTCAAGAAGTCCTAAGTTACTTGGGGATAACTATAAGAATGCTCTAAACAATGAAAAAAAAGGCAATAACACATAAATAACCTGAAGGATTATTATATGATGTCCTCCCTTCCATCTCTTTTAAGAGGGGAAGATTCCAAATGAACCACCACCTCATCTCTCCCTCTCCACTACTCGGCCACCATCTCCAACAAAGAAATTACCATGCTCATCCTTTGTCCTTTGTCTCTCTCTTATCCCAACGTAACTTTTATATAACCACTAAAAATGAAGGTTCTCTCTCCTAAAATGAGTTTTCATGTCTCCCATTTTCTCTCTCTATTTCATTCCTCTCGTATAAAACCATCGGCAATGATACTTCACATTCATACTATTTACAAAGATTGAGAAGTGATGATGAAAATTAGCAAAAACTGCAAAATGAGGATGAAGTAACCGAAAGCTACGATGATCTTCAAGTTCTATGTGAATACGGTGGGTGGGTTAGTGTGGGTGCCACTCATGTTGGGTCTTTGTACAAAGATGTTTGTACTTTCCTTCAAGAGGCTACAAGACTTTAGGAAACTTCTCTTCTTTCTTTCTTCTTCATGTTATGACTTTATTCTAATTGAATGTGGTGATCTAAATTTGTATCTAACATCCATGTAACACCTCGGATTAGAGAAAGGCTAGGAAGGGATTAAGCGGGCTTTTCAAGAGCCCAAAAGTAGACCATGGAACCCTCCAGGAGCCCTAAACGGTTTGTGAAGGGGACCACGGTCCATTAATGGGCTCGTGAGGTCTTCCAGAACCTTCCCCAAGCAGGCTTCACCTTGAAGAATTCCCAAATGGCCTGTGGTGATATTGATGGGTCATCAAAGGGGTCGTTAGGTGGGTCAAATCAGAAGAGGGTTCTCCCCTAGTCACTAGTCAAGAACCACTAATGTCTAAACGGCCCGTGAAGCTTCACACGGACCATGAAGCTTCTCACGGACCGTGAAGTCATCCATGAATATGCTTTATCAGACTTTGAGTTTAAGGTTAACTTTAAACGATCATATTTTTCATCGCAAAATGAATTAGTGGACCATGACCTATCAAGTTAAAGATAATTGAATCTTGTTTCCAACGCCACCTAGTTTGCTTAATTCCAAGCTTAGAGTACAAATTTATGCCCAAAATAGTGAAGCCCTATCAGGAAAAGTTTCTTCACGACCCGTTAGACGGGCCGTGGTGGTCTTAGATGGTTTGTTTAGGCCTCCTTGAAGTAGTTTCGTTAGCTTTTCAGTTACGGGCTTTTGGGTCTTTTCATAATTATTTTAACTCAATACTATGTCCTTTTGCCTTCTATCATATGGCCTATATAATGATTTTTACCCCCAAAATAACCCAAATCAATTCATTCTGTCAAATTCCAAAAAAAAAATCAACTCGTCCTCTCAAATATTCTCTCTCTATAGTGTTAAGAAGAAGGCTAGGGTTTCAAGTCAAACCTCCAATTTCTCCATTGATTTCAAGCTTTTGGCATCAAGGTATGATTGTATTCACCTATGGAGTCCTTTCCTCCATAGGGTTCCTAAATTCTCCAATTTTTTAAAGTTAGATTCCCCAACTGAGTTAGGGTTTTATTCAATTGACATGTGTTCCTTTCAATGTTTATCAAATTGATTGTTTTGTGTCTTTTTATGCATGTATTAAAGAAATTGCATGTTTCTAAGTTGATTCCCATGAACCCATGTAAAATTGAAGTTTTCTAGAATTGATCATCTGATAAAGCTTTTGAATCCTGAAAGATGAGTTTATGAAGATATGCACGTTCTTTATGAAAAAGAATTTAAGTTGCTTTGAAAGTAAAGTATCCACGTTGTTGTTGTTGTTGTGAAAGGATTTCTAACATACACATGAAAGCATGACTTTGAAAGGGGTCTCTCACATAAAGTATTTTTAGAGTTGAAAGGATTTCTCAACTAAACTTTGAATCAAGATTTAGGAGCTATTCTAATGATGTCTCTAGCTTGGATTGGTTGCTTAATTGTACCTTTCCATGTGTGATAATATGACTTTAGCTTGGATTGGCTATTTGATATGCCTTTCAATGGATAATGAGAAAACTTAAGATAATGACTATTCCGTGGGATTTACGCTTAGCACCAAGAGGATATTGAGATGGAAGCTCTCCCGTAGCTTGAGGTCGGGTTTTTAGTAGAATCTCCTTATCCCATACCTATGTGCCCCCATAGGATGATTGTGTATGGTATCGCTAAAAGATGTGAGAGTTTTAAAGGTTGTAGTTTGAAACCATTGGGGCTTGATAATCTTTCTGGAGGAGAAAGTTGTCATAAAAAAGAGTTTTCTGATGATATTAATAAAATCTTAGAAAAATATGCTAGAAAACTGGTCCAAAGGATGTAATACTATCCTAGACCTACTCCTTAGGTTGTGCTCTTGGAAGAGTATGAGCATATTATAACTAATAGTTATAATGGAAAGGAAATCTATGAATGGAACATAGATGGTTATACAGATAGACAGATTTATACAACTGTACATAGAATGCTCATGTACATCACTATCTTTAAGGCTAACAAGAATAGTGATTAAACTATTGCTGATATGATAACAACAGGTTTCACTGGCCAACTAAAAGGTTGTTGGGATAACTTTTTAAACCAGGAGCAACTGAATAAGATCCTCCAAGTTGTAAAACAGGAAGGAGAACAGGATTTCACCTAAAATGTTGTGCATACCCTTGTTCTTAATATTATAGAACATTTCTCAGGAAGATGGCCGGATAATAGCAAGACCATAAGAACTTTGCTCCAAAATCTTAGGTGTAAAACTCTCACATATTTTAGATTCTATAAAGATATTTTCCTTAATAGAGTTATGGAGTTGCCAGAGTGTAATAACACTCATTGGAAATCCAAGTTTATAGATGAATTACTAGCTCTATTTTCCAAAGGAGTTAGGAAAACTCTTAGATGAGAGGGTCATAGTATTAACTATGATGATTATACCTATGGAAAACTCATAAGTGCCTGCGTACAAGAAGGACTTTCTTTATTCAATGAAATCAAGTAGAATCAACAGATTAAAAGGCATCATCTTAATGAAAGACAACAATTGGGAGAATTTTGTGAACAATTCGCTTTAGACATCCCTAAAGCAAATTCCAAAGATAAGAAGCATTCTTCCAAGAACAAATCTTCTAGAAAGGATTATAAAGAATGGAAGAAACGGAGAGTTGAAAAGAAAGAAAGAAGAGCTAAACATTATAAGGAGAAGAAAAGATTTTATAAATCTAAATGAAAATTTGACAAGTCTGATACTTGCCACAAATGTGGTAAATTTGGTCTTTATTCTAAATATTACAGAGTCAAGGAAAAAATCAAAAACCTTGATATTGATGATAATATCAAAGAATCGCTTTGCAAAATCATGCTTAATTCTGATTCAGGAAAATCAGAAACACGATATAACAGTCATGAGGAATCCTCTACAAGTGAAGATCTTAAAGCCCTTCACCAGGAAGATTATATATCTTCAGATGATGATTGTTTGCCTTGTCAACAAGGGTTAAATTGCGAAAATGAAGGGGAAGAGGATGATCTTTATAAGATCTATTCCAGTTCAAGGAATTGAGTATCAATGTAATTGATAATGACAAAGTTATAGAGCTCTTACAAATTATAAAAGATCAAAAAATAAGAGCTCAGATTATTGTTAATATTAGTAAAACTTCCACCTCTAAGAATCATATTACAGAGGATATCCTTACCAAAGAAGGTCCATACACCATGGCGGAAGTCAAGAATCTCCTGTTAGAAAGAACGAAACTTATAAGTTCTCCTACTACTATCAGTGATTTGAAGCAAAAGATTAATAATCTCAAAGAAGACATTCATCGTTTAATAGAAAAGAATGTCACTATAGAAATTAGGCTTGATAATATCGAAAGTCTAAAAGAGTTGGGTGATAGCTCAGAATCATCTTCTTATGAAGAGGATAGTAAAGATCTTGATTTTCTAAAAACCCTTTATTTTGGTAATAATAAAGAAGATTTTTTATAAAGCTTAAAACCTTTCACTTCCCAAAAATTTTATACTAAAATTACTCTTCTTATAGATTATAACTACAAAAAATAATTTACTGCTCTTATAGACATTGCTGCTGATTTAAATTGCATTCAAGAATGACTTATTCCTTCAAGATATTTTCATAAAACTACTCATAGTCTCAGATCAACTAATGGTAGCAAAATGGGAATTGAATATAAACTGCCCAAAGCTTTTATATGTAAAGGAAAATATTCCTCAGAGTTTTGTCTTGGTAAAAGATATTACCAACCAAATTATTTTGGGAGTTCCTTTTATAAATGATATTTTTCCCCTTACTTATTGGGATAATAAAAAAATCATTGGTACATGGAATGAAAAACCTTTTATATTAGAGTTTATTACAAAACCTTTTACAAGAATGATAAATGAACTATTTTCAAAATTGATTTTAAAAAATAATCAAGTCAGTTTTATAAAAGGAGAAATTAATAGCATTGAGATTGATAATATTTTTCAAAATCCTAAATTACATGATAAGATCGCCATTTTAAAAAATTAGTTCTCCCTTAATATTTGTGGAAATCACCCAAATGCTTTTTGGAATAGAAAAAAACATGTTGTTAGTCTTCCATATGAGGATAACTTCATTGAAGATAATATTTCTACAAAACCAAGACCTTGCCAGATGAACTCAGATTATCTGGAATTATGCATGAAAGAGATTGATTCCTTGCTTCAAAAAGGCCTTATAAGGCATTCTAAATTTCCATGGTCTTGTACAACTTTTTATGTTAATAAACATGCTGAACAAGAAAGAGGTGCGCCCAGGTTGGTAATTAATCTTAAACCTCTTAATATATCCTTAAAATGGATTAGGTACCCTATCCCCAATAAAAAAGATTTATTGGATAGTCTATGATGCAATTATATTTTCAAAATTTGATGTAAAATCAGGTTATTGGAAGATTCAGATAGCTGAGTCAGATAAATTTAAAATGACTTTTAATGACCCTATGGGTCAATATGAGTAGAACGTTATGCCATTTGGTTTAAAAAACGCTCCCTCTAAATTTTAAAAGATTATAAATGATATTTTCATGCCTTACAGTAATTTCATAATAGTTTATATAGATGATATTCTGGTATTTTCCAAAAATGTGGAAACTCATTTTAAACACCTTCATATGTTTAAAATAATTATTATCCAAAATGGCTTTGTTTCAAACAAAGGTTAGATTTTTAGGTCATAATATTGAAAGGGGTAACATCAGCACCATTAATAGAAGTATTGAATTTGCATCCAAATTCCCTGATATTATGACTAATAAAACTCAGTTACAGAGATTTCTTGGAAGTCTTAACTATGTTGCTCCTTTTATAAAGAATTTAGCCAAGGATACTGCTATTCTATATGACAAGCTAAAAAATAATCCTAAACCCTGGTCCGATAATCATACTGAAGTAGTTAAAAGGATTAAGATAAAGTTTGAAAACCTTCCTTGTCTTACTTTGGCCAACCCAAATTGGGAAAAGATGGTGGAGACAAACGCTTCGGACATAAGATATGGTGCTATCCTGACACAATACTGTCTGGATAATAAACGTCATTATATTATTTAGTTCTATTCTGGCAAATGGAACGAGGCCTAGAAAAATTATGCCACTATAGCAAAAGAAATTTTGGCAATCGTAAAGAGTGTTTTAAAGTTCCAAGTTGATCTTTACAACCAAAAGTTTTTGATAAAAACTAATTGCCAAGCGGCTAAATTCATGTTTAATAAAGATTGTAAGCATGATATTTCTAAACAAATGTTTGCTAGATGGCAAGCTTTATTAGCACTATTCGATTTTGATATTTATTATAAAAAAGGTTCAGATAATAGTTTGGCTGATTTCCATACGAAAGAATACTTAGACTAATCTTTGTCTATCTTTCAGGATGAGACCTTCATGGCCTCCGCCCTCAAGGAGGGGAAGAGGAAGAACATGAGTTGGATGAGGTAATATCCTCGCCCAGCTGCTGTTCTCCTTCTTGTTTTACAACTTGGAGGATCTTATCCCACTGCTCTTGGTTTAAATAGTTATCCCACCAGCCTTTTAGTTGTCCAGTGAAACCCGTTGTTATCATATCAACAATAGTTTTATCACTATTTTTGTTAGCCTTACAGATAATGTTGTACATGAGCATTCTATGTACAGTTGTATAAATCTGTCTATCTATATACCCAACTCTGTTCCATTCATATATTTCCTTTCCATTATAACTATTAGTTATAATATGTTCATGCTCTTCCAAGAGCACATCCTGAGAAGTAGGTCCAGGATAGTAGTACATCATTTGGACCGGTTTTCTAGCATATTTTTCTGAGATTTTATTAATATCATCCGAAAACTCTTTTTTATGACTACTTTTTCCTCCTGAAATATTGTCAACCCCCAAAGGCTTCAAAGTACAACCTTTAAATTTCTTTTCTAGGAGATCTGAAAATCCTTTAATCTTGAAATCACCGATCTCCGGGGGAGGTTGGATACTGATATTGGATACTTTCTCTTTTCCTTTAGAATTGGAATTGAGTTTAGAAAGTAGTTTGTTGTAACGACCCGAGAGCACCCCCTAGTCGTTACCGGCGTATTCGACCTCTCGGAGGTCTTATACAAGCCCTTAGCATTCGTCATAGCATTTATTATAGAAAATTAGTGGAAAATTTAAAACTTTTTCATAATATAACACAAGACATAAAAGTCACCTGATTAAACCTTTAATACAAAAATTGGAGTACTACGTCTCAAGGTAGCCATCTTAAAACATGACTACAACACAAGAGGGACACAACCCTTACAATACAAAAGAAACTACTATCTAGTAAATACAACTTAAGGAAACTCTTTAACATAAAGGTCCTTGAATCTTTAAGGACACACCCGAACTTGGGAATAGTAAGCCAAGCTCATCACTTCTAGGAAAGAACCTTTAGCCACCACCACCAACACTTGGTGTAAAAGATGAAGAAGAATGGTGTTAGTACAAGAATGCACTAAGTATGATAACCATGCAAAACATGCTTTTAAAAGGACATTTAGTTGGAAACTATGCATCATGCCTTTTTAGAGAAACTTCAAGAACATTTAGTACATAGGCACAATATAAACCACATACATCATCAT
>JAJONQ010034345.1:0-12175 GCA_036250385.1 Solanum microdontum | reverse complement strand
CCATCAACAATCACAATTAATTACTATTGTTAGGCACCAAACATAGTCTTCAATCGTCACCCATGACTTTCATCACCTCCAACTATCAAATAGTTTTTATTTTTATTTTATTAATATAGTATTAGATTAATTTATTTAAAAAATTATTTAGCAATTTTAAATTTTTGTTGAAAAATAAGTTTTGAATATTCAGATGTTGCAAAACAGACTAGCTTAATTATTTAATATTCTTATTTTAATACAATGTCTTAATATTCAGATTCAAACGTTTTAATCTTAAAGAAAATATGTCTTAAATCACTTCCAATTTGTAAGTTTCTAAGAACACATTGGTGTTGAACCAAAAGATATTAGTAATACTCATTTTTTCTACTTTTAGAGACAATGAGCTTTGGGCTTATGATTTGGGCCTTTAGTTTCATCTCTCTCTACCCAATTATTTGACAAAGTCCAGTCTTAAGATTGACAATTGGCATGTGGTTGTCTTTTAAATATCTAATAATAGGAAATCTGAGATGTCTAAATAAAACACATTCTAAGGTACAGTGGTGGAACTGCTTCACTCTTAATTAGAGGTTTCGAATTTGAACCTTGGATATAGAGAAAATTTTGTTAGGAGCCCCCCCCCCAAATGGGCCCTGCGGTGTGCTATCTGAATTTAGTCGGACTCCAATGCAGACTCCGGACACCGGGTGGAAAACAAGAAAAAAAAAACTTTAAAAGTTGTTATATATTAAACCTAATTAAAACAATAATATCTACTTACCAAATTCAGTGGCAGAGTTATAAATTTAGCAAATGATGTGTAAATTTTCTTTTTTAGTTGTACTAAAAATGTGGAAAATTAAATATACCTTCATTTTTTATACTAATAAAAAATATACATCGAAGGAATATACACCGAAATCCCCTTTGCTCAAGGTATGTCTACCCATGCTTGTCATAGGCTTCACTGGCCAGGTAGGGAACCACCAATAGGTCTATACTGGGGAAATTGTTCAGGACTGGGTGAATATACTGTTTATAATTTCAATTAAAGAAAATAATGCAGTGAATTTTTTATGTATATATATTATTTTAAAATATTTTATGTGTGAAAATGAATAAACTAAAAATTAGATACAAAATTATTAATAGTAAGAAATATGTAAGGAGTTATAAATCCAAATTTGAATACATGAATCTTCGGCCACAGCCACATCCATCGTGTGCCCAAGTCGAGGTGCACATCATCAAGCAAAAATAACACTAATAACTAATTTCCTCAATGTTTTATTTTGTTTGATCCATATATTAAAATCAATTATTTTTTAATTTATTAATTTTAGTAAATTCAGAAAGTATTATTATTATTTTTGTATGCTATCCTTATTGGTAAGGTTGATTACATAAAATAAACGTTAATAAAAGATATAAAGTAATGGCCACACATATTTTATGACCATTTTCGATATAGTGAAATCTTATCATGGATGCAAAATTTGAGTGAAACAAAATTAGAATACAAAATATAACAATGGATATGTAATACTTCAAATAATTCCATAAAATACAAGTAATTAAAGTCAAATCTTAATTGGTTGGTCTCTTCTAATGCTGATCATCAAAATACAAACTATTGACACCAAAAAAAGTCATTCATCAAAAATTTAATTAGTAAGGCACAGGGAGTGGGAGAGCTTTAGGCATGGCTTCATGAACTGCATTAATCGGAATCGTCGACTCGAACTTGCACTCATCCGATAAAATTTGGTTCTCTTCGATGGTAATTGCTTTAATTATGTTAAGCAGAATGTGTTGTTGCTCTTCTCCATCACTCCACCCATGGATTCTTGCTCTTATTAGATGGCGATTTTCGTTTATTAATTTCCAAACTGGAAAATCTTTCCTTGGCATAACGAAATCTTGCTCTTTCATCTTCAAGCTTGGGCAAAAATCTCCTGCTCCGTCACCTAGATAGATCATTCTTTTCTTCCCTTCCTTTGCCAATGAGTCTTGTATTCTTTCTATTACCAGGCCCTGTTAATACAGAAAATCAAACATTAGAATACGCTTATAATTGTGAAATTAATAGCGAATGTATCACAACAATTTACGGTATATGGCAATGCACTAAATTCACGTATTTTGTATGAAGTAATTTACCTTGCACATGTTGGGAGGGCAAGTATTGAAGGTGCAGCCATGATGAAAATCGTGGTGAGGAAGGATTCTAAGTTTTCCTTGTTCATCAACGTAGCCCGGATTTGTGTTGATCTCCGTGAAGCAATCATATATTCCTAGATGTTTCAAAATTGTCTCGATGTAGAATACATTCGCATCGCTTACTATCCTCAAATCACATCTGAAATAGTAACAACAATACACAAACTAATTAATTTGAGTAAATCCGATTTTACAGGACCAAAAAACAGAGCAAGTTACAAAATATATACAGATACGTACCCTAAAGCATGAGCAGCTTTAATGGCGGGAACAACACGGGGAATTACAGGTACGCGTTTGAGTACTTGTTCAATGTCGTTAATAGTTTTACCTTGATCATGAAGTTCCTTCATCATTCTATCCTGTAATTTGTTTAAAACAGAGCAGATAACAGTTAGAAGAATGTAAATTAATTAGAATGTAAATTAATTAGAATGTGAATTAATTAAGTAATCAAACGAAATCTAACCATAAGAGAGTTCCAAGGCATTGTAGGAAGAAGTCGATTGAACAAATCAGTAGCTCCCAATTCATCAATCACCCAATTATCACTGTCCAAATCAATGATCGTCTTGTCAAAATCGAAAACCACAACTATTCCAGCCATTTTTTTCTTGAATCGAACAAGTATTAAATCAGAGAGAAAAAAAAAATTGTTTGAGTTTGAGTGAGAATAACACAGAGAAGAAGGGCATATATAACAGTGGATTTGAGTTAGTCAGCTGTACGTATTGGGTTTTGAGTTTATGGTAAGTTTCCTATTTGCAGTTTGGTAGAATATTAACCCTTGGATTAAGTAGTCAATCCTAAACGGTTAATCGTACACCTAATTTTGATTAGCGTGGGAATATTCTCCTATATATACGAATAGTAATTTTTCGTATTTCGCTTTTGAGACGGATTACGCGTGAGATTTGTTTGCAAAAAAGCAATAACTATCCTAATTTCTTTTCTTTTTATGGTATTATTATTTTTTATTTTAATCATAGAAGTTTGAATTTGTTTGTCTTAGTTATTTCTAAATAGACAAATAATATATATATTTTTACCATAGCTTTTTCAAATATCTTCTAACTATTTTGAAATATTAACTAGTGTGACTCTATCACTTTTTATGGAAAATTGCCAAAAAAATCTCTTCAACTATACAAAAAGATTTAAATATATTCTCATTCATCTGGTTTAAAATATGCCTCTGATCACCTTTTTATCATACTTTCATCCTTAAAATTGACAAATCTTTTTTTAATTACTACTCCTCCGCCTTATTTTATGTGGCACTTTTCGGATTTCAAAATTCAAAGAAATCTATTTTTGACCATAATTTTTTCATAGATCTTTTAAACATTTTGAATTATCAATTATTGTGACTTATAGTACTTTTTATGTGGTTTACAAAATATTTCATTTAAAAAAATTGTGACTCTCGAAAAATGAAAAGTGCCACATAAATTGAGACAGATGGATTATTATTTATTACGTGACGTATTTTTTTGTGTGGATAAAATAAAGAAAAAAGGGAAACTTACATAAATATACTATATTAAAAAAATATTTATCATTAATAGCAATAGCATTTTTTTTTCACTTAATCACTTTTAATACATTTATAATATAGTTTTAATACATATTATAGTGAGCAATTTATAGAACTCATATAATACACATTTTATTGATGAATAATACATTTATCACACATTTTAATTGTCGTTTGGTTTCCGTATAAGAGACATCTTATTCATTCATAAAAAGTTGCATTAGCTTTACTATGATTGGTAGAAGTTTTGTATTAGGTATAAAAGTCAACACAACTTATACCATGTTTGGTTGGTAAGAATTTAAATGTTGTATAAAAGTTATTCATATATTAATTTATACGGTGTTTGGTTGCATTTTTTGTAGTCCTACATAATTAATACCAACATAACTCATGAGGGATCTATGTATAAAGTTATGCAGGGTAGAAGGTGGAATAAGTTATGTGGGTATTAGTTATACATGTATTAAAATGATAAATTACATATTTACCCTATTAATTTAATTTATTTTTTTTAATTGGAAACTTTACAGTTTTCCTATATACGTTTGTTGTTTTTATTTCTTTTTATATATAGACCATTTTCATTTCTTTTATATACTTACAATTTTTATTTATTTATGCAAATATAAATATTTTTTAATATTAGAAATTTGATTGTATATTTTTTGACGGTACATATGCTAATCAAATATTAGCATTATATATTATTCAATCTATTCCACATTTTATTAGTATGTTATTTTGTATATAATATCTATTAATAATTTACAACAAGTTTAATATTCAATTGTCACTCCCCGAGCCTACACTCTGGGCGGGATTGGCACTCGAGAACCATTGATTGCCCCAAGCGAACCCTTGGTCTGACTTTCTTACTTAGTGGAAGACTTAAACACAAGAAATAGTCTCAAAAGGATAACTCATGTAATGTCTTAAAGAAATATTAAACTTAGCCAAAATGGCAACTCAAGTCTTAAATGTATACAACTAAAAAAGGAAAGACTAAAGAACTATAACTACTCGTCTATGAAGCCTCTAAAACAAAGAAGGATGTCGGGACAAGACCCCGATCATCCTAACAACGGAAATACTAAAAGCAAAAGAAAAAAGAGTCCTTCAGAATGTAATAAGGCTCACCAACTAACTTTGAGTGCTCAACTGGCTGATCATGATTACCTGTGTCTGCATCATAAAACTTTTTTTTTTTTTTGGTTAACTTTTCAGTTTTATTGATATAAAAAAAGAGTTACATCATTGGGCCTAATGCCCAAGTCCAAATAGACAGAGAATTAATAAAGCAAGTAGTAAAGAAAAGGGCCTATTACGGACATTTTCCTTGTATTTCTCCCAACTCATCACTTTTCATTAGCTTAGGTTTCCTAATTGCCATTTTCATCATCTCCTCGATTCCGCCCAACTGCAACGCTCCCGTCGTGGTTGAACCACCATTTGCGCCAAGGTTTGTTTTCCAAACATTTTCCTATTCTTCTTTCATCCATGTTTGTTGTCTTATACCGTCTGATTTGCAGGTGGTGCTTGATTGAATTGCAACTTCAATCCGCCTCCTCTGGTCAATGTTTAAGATGTCTTCCAGGTTTACACTTCCCATTTTCCCTTAGATCCCACTTTTTGCCGATTCCATTTTGCTGGCTGGAATAGCCTCGGCTATAAAGCATTTCACATTTTTGTCGTCTTCTTCTTTCAGTGCAAATGTTGTATATGTGTTGCTGTAGCCTTCCCTTCCCCATTCTCCCATCTATGGTGATACTCTCAAATATGGGATGTTTAATTTGTCACTGTTAATTATTCTCCTCCCTCTTATATCCATGCTTTGAAAACTTATGTATATGCAATTACCTTCTTCATAAAACGATGCAGGCCAAAATGACATCAGTACATTAAATGTACGAGTATGTGAGGGGAAAACTAAACATAACATAAGTTTGAAAGGAATCCGAAAGAAACACTTACCTTGACTTTACTCAACTCAAATGCAAAGTAAAACAACAATAATAGTGCAGCTTATACAAAGCATTTAAAACAATAGGTAGAAACTCAATTTGTTAAAGAAATGCAATAACAACTCAGTTTACATACAAAGTAATATAATACTGTGGGAGTTTCTCTAATCGACAATCATCACTATGAGCCTAAGTGATGATACATCATCTTGTCCACGCTGCCAGAATTGTCCTATACTTTGCCGTCATATAAAACGCCTTAACTAATTGGATCCACTAATCTATGCTTAAAAGTACTTAAGGAATCATCTAAAAAGTATGATATTTTTCTACCCATGATGGCTACATGGTTTATGGAGACTTGAGTTATTATGAACTCGCATCCCCATATCGGTGATCAATACTACTCCCAAAATATACTTAGCTCATATGTTTTTAAAACAAAAAACTTTTTCTTTGGTTTGAGATAATTACTCAAAACTTAGCTTAAAAGCTCTTCTGAAAATCAGAGTTTCCCTTCTTGCTTCAATGTGAAAACATTTTTAACTCTTGGGAATACTTAGTTCCCGTATAATCTTTGAAGAAATGAACTTTTACTCTTACTCTTTAGTCAACTCAAAGGTTAAGTCTTAAAACGACGTTAAAAAGTTTGTAAAAGACTTTTGGAAAACTTTATGAACTTCACTTGACTTAACTCTTAACCTCTTGACTTGACTCTTAACTTTCCTTGAAATGAATTATGGATTCAAGGTTCATGATCTCATGTTTATGGATGATTTCATGATGTTTAGACATTTCTTGGAGTGTTGGAATCAACTAGAAAACATAGGTACGTTTCTAAGGAACTAGTACGGAAAGATGGGGGAAAAATTGGTGTCCCTGGCGCTTTAAGCGACGTGGGGCGTCAGAGGGCAAACTTCAGAAGCAAGGGTGGGGCGCTCTGGCTGGCGCGGATCCCCAAGACCCAAACTTCAGAGGTCCCTTCTTGGGGCTCTGAGAGGGGTGGCGCCCCAGTCCCCTACCCAGGTGCACTCTCGACTTTTCTTGGTCGTTTTTCAACTATAATCCCCCTAAATCAACTTGGTTCTTTACCCTAACACTTAGGAACAACTAAATCATCAATATATGCAAGATTCAACTCTAAATCACACCTAATTACACGAATCAATCTAAATAAACTTCAACAACAAAAACCCACAAGATTTCAAACGAATTAACATCAAGAACTCATTGGTTTTGCTTTCAAAACTATACAACTTCGCTGAATTGAATCATGATTGGCGCGTGGGTGAACTAACCCAACGCTATGTGATCTCACATACCTCGTAAGGATCACCCCTTGATGAAATCCACAAGCGATTCTTGCTTCTTCTCCTCTTTTCTCCTCTTCTTTTCTCTTCTCTCAAAACCTTAACTTAGTTTTCAAAAGCATAGACCCTAATTAAACTCCTAAAAATGAAATAAAGTAATTTGGTAAGGAAAAGACCAAATTGCCCTTCCAAAATCCGGATTACACTTTCCTTATTTGAACAACCCAATTTCAAATGGGCATATCTCACTCATACGAACTCGGAATCGCGCAAACTTGGCGGAGTTGAAAAGATAATTCCAAGATCTTGCCTACGGTATCTAGAAACACACCTAAATCATCATGAGCTAAGAGTTATGGTTGTTTGAAGTTGACAAAAAATTCAAACTTAACTTAACTTAAAAATTTCCAAATTTTTCATTCTTTTCTAAAATGACTATTTCCAATTCTATCTCTTTCTAGTTCTTTCAATTAGTGAGATGTCACATCAATAGTTAATAATTCATGTGTTGTAATCTCTACATAACTAAATAATACCTACATAACTAATATCCACATAGCTAATACTCGCATAATTAAACCCAACATAACTAAACCCTGCATAACTAATACATGCATAACTAAACTTTGCATAACTAAACCCTGCATAACTAATACATGCATAACTAAACTCTGCATAACTAATACCTGCATAACTAAACCCTGCATAACTCTAACCAGTAACTAAACGGCCCCTTATAATACAATGTGTTAATTTCTTGCCAAACAAGCATAATATATTTTTAAAAACAATTATAATACATATATATTGCATACATAATTCACTTTTAATACATATTGCAGATTTAAAATAGTATTGCTATGTATTGCTTTAAATGGTAACAAATAAAAAGTATCGCTAAAATCAGTAATTATTTATTAAAAGCTATCCATCCAAGTAATTTTTCCAAGAAAAAACTACACAAATTGGACCTATTAGGTAAAGTATTTACCTAAACTAGACCAACCCAATATAATTATTCTGGTCGGACCCACGACCCAATCTATTTACTTGATTGTATATATATTTACTCTGATGGTATCAATTAGTAGTATTTTCACTGAAATACTGCATGTTCCTCCTTAATGTCATCAAAGTATATATGATATCAAAGAGTATCTGAGTAATGTTTTCACTAAAGCACTGCTTCTAAATACGCATTAATATTTAAAAAATAGGAGATATGAAAGTAAGTGATAGTCGCTTGTAAATAGATTCTTCTTTTACATACAAAGTATTCTTTTCCCTAAAATAAAATCTCCAACCAACCTAATCCATATCCACAACCCCGTGACCTGATTCAATTACATCTAATAATAAACCTGGTATTTCTCTCCCTTAAACAAAAGTCAAAAAATTCTATGCTTCCTATTTTTTATCTCTTAAACCTGGTAAAAGTAAATAAAAAATTCTATATTGCTAACTGCTAAGCAAGACAAAGCAAGTTTTTCAGTAATTGAGAAAGATAACATATTTATAGAGTTCAAGTGGAGAAGTGAAAAAATAACAAAGTAAAAAATAGATATGGTGGATACATTAGTAGTGTGCAAACTGTAAATATTTCGCACCGAGTGTTCAATAGGTACATTCTGAACATCTAATACTAGAAATAATCTCATTCGAGATGTCTAAATAAATACATGTACTTACAACTTCAAAAAATTGTTTACTTATTAGATCTAACACAAATAGTATGTTCTAGTATTACAAAAGCCGATGCCCTTAGATAATTCTATGTTTCACGCCACAATATTTAGAGCCAGCATCAAAACACACTTTCAGTAGTACTTCAAATAAATCCATAAAATACAAGTAATTAAAGCCAATTCTTCATGTTGATCATCAAATGCAAAACGTTTGGTTAGGAACAAGTTATTTCATAATTATTAATCCTGGATAAGTTATTCCGTCATGTATATGAGATTACTTATCTCATTATTAAGGTATAAATGGTGGGATAAATAATCTCAAGACTACCTAATACCTCCAATCAAATGCAGGATAAAATTTTCCTAATATGAGATTATTTCACTTTATACCTCACACCAAACGATTCCACCAGAAAAGGTCATTTCATCTTACTCAATTAAAAGGCATTGGGAGAATATGTTCATAATTCTATATAACTCTAAATTCATCAATTTTGTATGAAGTGCGAGTAATTTATTTTCACTTTGTAGATTTGAGTTAGGTACCGGAGATAAAAGATGCCTGGCGATTATTAGTTTATGGTAAGCTCCTTTAACAGTTTGGTGGATCCTAAATGCATAATCTTACAGCTAAAGATGAAGGTTTTCCATTACATATAACTTGATTTTGAATTGTTAATTATTGTGACTCATAATACTGTTAATATAATTTTTCAATATGTAAATTTTATTTCAATAACCAATATATTCATTATATTTATCATTAATCACATGATGCGACATTCTTAATATGAAGAGATGTATGAAAAATTGTAGTATTATATTTAAATAGGAATCTATCATTAATTTCGTTGAACAACTAAGTTGGTGTACTTAAGCATTCTTTGTAATCTAATGATCGAAAGTAATTAATTAAAGCCAACTCTAATCAGTTTGTTGTCATAATTGATCTGATATCTTTTTAAATGTTGATCATCAATACACAAATTACACTTTCATGAAAACTTAATCACTATGGTAGAGGGAGAGCTTTTGGCAAGGCTTCATGAACAGTATTAATCGGAATCGTCTGGAACTTGCAGCAATCAGCTGATAAAAATTGGTTCTCTTCGATGGTAATTGCTTTAATTATTTGGAGGAGAATGTGTTGTTGCTCTTCTCCATCACTCCACCCATGAATTTCTGCTCTTATGAGATCGCAGTTATCGTTTATTAATTTCCAGACTGGGAAATCTTTCCTTGGCATAACGAAATCTTGCTCTTTCAGCTTCAAGCTTGGGCAAAAATCTCCTGCTCCGTCACCGAGATAGATCATTCTTTTCTTCCCTTTCTTAGCCAATGAAGCTTGCATTCTTTCTATTACCAAGCCCTGTTAATACAAATAATCATATATTCATTAGAATATGTTAATAATTGAATATAAATCTAAATTCATGGGTAATTTTTTTTCACGTTATTTACCTTGCACATGTTGGGAGGGCAAGTATTGAAGCTGCAGCCATGATGAAGATCATGGTAAGGAAGAATTCTAAGTTTTCCTTGCTCATCAACGTAGCCCGGATTTGTGTTGATCTCCGTGAAGCAATCATGTATTCCTAGATGTTTCAAAATTGTCTCGATGTAGAAGACATTCGCATCGCTTACTATCCTCAAATCACACCTGAAGTAACAACAATATACATTTAAGATCTGATTTTACAGAACAAAAAAAAACAGAGGAAGTTACAAAATATATACACATATACGTACCCTAAAGCATGAGCAGCTTTAATGGCGGGAACAACGCGGGGAATTACAGGTACGCGTTTGAGTACTTGTTCAATGTCGTTAATAGTTTTGCCTTGATCATGAAGTTCCTTCATCATTCTATCCTGTAATTTGTTTAAAACAGAGCAGATAACAGTTAGAACAATGTAAATTAATTAGAATGTGAATTAATTAAGTAATCAAACGAAATCTAACCATAAGAGAGTTCCAAGGCATTGTAGGAAGAAGTCGATTGAACAAATCAGTAGATCCCAATTCATCAATCACCCAATTATCGCTGTCCAGATCAATGATCGTCTTGTCAAAATCGAAAACCACAACAATTCCAGCCATTTTTTTGTCGTTGAGTCGATCAAGTATTAAATCAGAGAGAAAAAAAATTGTTTGAGTTTGAGTGAGAATAACACAGAGAAGAAGGGCTTATATTACATTGGGTTTTGCGTTTATGGTAAGTTTCCTATTAGCAGTTTGGTAGAATATTAACCCTTGGATTAAGTAGACAGTCGATCCTAAACGCTTAATCGTACACCTAATTATGATTAGCGTGGGAATATTCTCGCGTAAATAGTAATTTTTCGTATTCCGCTTTGGAGACGGATTACGCGTGAGAATTGTTTTCAAAAAAGCAATGACTTTCCTAATTTCTTTTCTTTTTATGGTATTATTTTAATAATAGAAGTTCACTTAGTTATTTCTAAATAGACAAATAATATATATTTTTTTACCATAATTTTTTAAAAATATCTTTTAACTATTTTAAAATATTAACTAGTGTGACTATAGTACTTTTTATGGAAAGTGACAAAAAATCTCTTAGAACTATACAAAAGGATTAAAATATATTCTCGTCCATTTCTTTGGTTAAAATATGCCTCAGATAACCTTTTTATCCTACTTTCATCTTAAAACTAACAAATCTTTTTTTAATTATTACTCCATTTCATTTTATGTGGCACTTTTCGGATTTCGAGATTCAAACAAATCTATTTTTTATCGTAAATTTTCCATAGATCTTTTAAACATTTTGAATTATCAATTATTCTGACTTATAGTACTTTTTATGCAGTTTACAAATATATAAATTTCATTTAAAAAAATTGTGACTCTCGAAAAATGAAAAGTGTCACAGAAATTGGGATAGATGAAGTATTATTTATTAGGGTAAATTACAGATATCACATATTTTTAAGACAAAATTACAATTTATCCCTTAAAAGTTTATAATTACAGAAATCCCTCAAACGGATACAATAATATAAGCGTTGATACATTAATCTGAAGCGCGAGATATAATAATATAAGCGTTGAAACATGCACGAGATACAATAATATAAGCGCTGATACATGCACGAGATACAATAATATAAGCGCTGATACATGCACGAGATACAATAATATAAGCGCTGATACATTAATCTGATGCCCGAGATACAATAATATAAGCGCTGATACATTAATCTGATGTGCGAGATACAATAATATAAGCGCTGATACACTAATCTGATGCACGAAAATGAGGGATTTTGGAGATTTGTAAAACTTATAGGGGATAATGGTAATAAGTAAACAAAAATGTGGGATTTCTGTAATTTTTCCTATTTATTATGTGGCGTCTTTTTTTTTTTGGATAAAATAAATAGAAAACTACACAAATTGGACCTCTAAGGTAAAATATTTACCTAAAATCGACCAACCCAATATAAT
>JAJONQ010034344.1:0-14762 GCA_036250385.1 Solanum microdontum | reverse complement strand
AAGAATTTGGTCTAGAAGGGTTTTATAATTGCTAGGAAAGGCATATAATAAAAGGGGCTCAACTTAGGAAAAGAAATAAGGACCCACTTAAAAGTTTCCACTAAACCCGTCTAAGCTCGTCCTTGCTGACAGTGCTTCACTATTTTAGGCATAACTTTTTACTCCGAGATCGGAAAAGGGAAAACTTGGTGGCGTTGGAAAGAGGACTCAGATACCTTTAATTGGATAGGTAATGGTCCACCTAACTTAAAAGTTGACCCTCACTCCTAACTTAAAACTAAAAACTGTTTTTAGGGGACTGTTTTGAGGGTCTCGGTTCTAAATGATTTCATGACCTAGCTTAAGGTCTTGCTAGCTTATAAAGGTGATTAATCAACTAGCTAATCAACCCCTTAAGCCCTTAAACAACACTCCAAACTTCAACGACAGGACCCTTACAACTTACTAGTTCAAACGACTAGTTTCCGGACATCACTGTCATTTCTCATCATTTCATCAAGTTCTCAACTCCAAACTCACATGTGAGGCTCTAGTTTCACTAGTTCGTTTTTTTGGGTCGTTACACACACAGTTATGTATCAATCTCAAATCTAATATTTTATGGGCAACAATTACTTATTTAATGTATCTAGTATTAAATACAATACTTATCAATTTTAACAAGATACATAAATAGTAATGTATTGACAAATCTACCCATATCAAAAACACAATTCAAAAAACGATTACATAATATTATAAAAGGTATGGATGATCCATCAAAGCTAAGTATCTAAAATCAAACACCTTATGGGAAATCTTTACAACTTTAATGTATAAGGTAGGATTACACTACCTAACATTTTACTAAATATTTTAAAAATAATAATGTATCATGAATAATATATCCATCTCAAGATGACAAATTAAAAATCGACTACACAACACAATATATGTAATTTCATATCTTTCATTATTAGATCTCATTATCCTGAAGTTAAAGTTATAAACAGTAATGTTTCATGCACAATTTTATGGGCATGATACATAAATACATAAAAGCTAATACATATAATTCCAACCATTTGTTCTACCAATATTGTGTTCTTCTACTTTTTTCATTTTCTTTTACTCTACAGAAGCAGCGAGAGTTTGAATTTGATATTTAGTATACAATTATATAGTTAGTGTCGATAGAGGGGGAAAGTGTCATAGAGGCAACGGTGGCACGAAAGGAGAGGCTGAGAGCCCTCAAAGAAGATCAAGAAGTTCTTTAAACCCTTGAAAATGATAGTAATAAGACTAACAAAGATATTCATGATGTATCTTTTCAAAACTTTCGATAATTTTTAATCAAAATAGAAAGAATCTTCAATGAACTAGGAGAAGAATTTTAAATCTCAAAATTTTCAACAATTTTGAATCAAAATTGAAAAAATATAATATGAACTGAGAGAAGAATTTTGAATCTCAAAGTTTTCGACAATCTTGAATCAAAGTTCAAATGATCTTCGATGAACTTAAAGATTCAAAAGAAAGTCGTTTGTCCAATAACAATTCCATCACTTTTGTATCCTTCATAACTCACCTCGCTTACCCAAAATTTTGATAAAAGTATTTTAGTCAAATCTGAAAGGTTTCTTCGCTGAACAGGGGGGAACAAATTGAAATTTTGAATTTCTTCGTTCTGTTAGGATTTTCCTATGTATGATTGAGAGTAAGAAGAAACGTAAGTGTAATTTATAAGATTTTATTATCTTTTTTAGCATAACAAATTCATACTTATTGTATCAGAATTAATGTATCCGGATGGTGACCTATGTATTCGGAAAATATAAAATTTAAAGGATTATTGTAATTACAAAAAGAGTAGGGATAGAATGTAATTTTTTCCTTACACTATGGGATTCTTAAAATTTATACTTTTTTTATGTTAATACTACACTAGCAACTTAGATATTAAATACACCCCAAACAATATTATTTCAAAAAATATTGTTCAAAAGAATATTTTACGTCGTACCAAACACATCTAAATAAAAATTAACAAATTGGATAATAGATGACCAACTTAAATGTTTATCCGAACATGTTTTTTATAGAAACATTCTCATATTAATATTATTATACCTTGCTACACATGGAAAAACCATTTCCCACATATTTCCCTTTGCAAATGTGGTAACACTTTCCAAACTATCCCCTTCAAGAATTCAAAATAACTAGGGATAAGGGTCTGAAAAATATCCCAACTTTGGTCGGATTTGCGGTTGCGATACTAAACTTTCATAAGGACCTATTACCTCCCTAGGCTATTTAATACCGTATTTTTTACCCCCTGAACTATTTAATAGTGTATTTTATAATTATATATGTGCCCATGTGGACACATTACTATTTATAATTTTGCATTATTTTTTATGTTCACGTGGGCAAATATGTATGTTTAAAATACGGTATTAAATAGTCTAGGGAGATAATAGGTCCTCATTAAAGTTTAGTATCGCAACAGCAAATCCGACCAAAGTTGGGGTATTTTTCAGACCCTTATCCCAAATAACTATAGAAGAAATGACTATTTTCTTTCTTACCAATCACCCCTTTATAGATGAAAGAAACTAAGAGGTAAGAGATGAAAGGAAGGAAAATAGAGAGAGGAAAAATTAAGATCGATTAGAAATAATTATTGGGTCAAGTTTATTCATAAGTGATGTTAATTAGTCTATTAGTCTATTACCTCCTCCTTCTCTTAAGTCCTATTTATATCATATCAATACATTATTATTAGTGTTGAAAAAAAAGGTTTCTTCACCAATAATATGGTGTCTAGGTTTACACAAAATAAGTGTCAAGATCCAAAAGTCGAGGTCATGATGGCACACACCCCGGGAACCCAGAAATGGTGTGTAAGACAAAAGAAATAATACATACGAGACTTTCGAAGGGAAGTCAGGCCACAATTGATAAGAAACAACAAAAAAAAATTCCAAAACCTAGTAGCAAAAGTATAAAGAGCATTTAATACATTCTAGATTATGAAATATATCTCATGTCTTTTAAAATAAATTAAGGACTATAAATGAAAGACGGAAACCAATGGCAATCCGAAAAGCAAGACCTCACCACAACTCCAAAAGAGTAGAAATCACTAGATCCAATCAGTCACTACGAAGATCACCCTAATTAGGATCTGCTTCAAAAGGATAACAGAAGTAAGGGGTGAGTACAATCCACATGTACACAATAGGTTAGACCAATTGATTATAAGCAACTAAGAGACTTAAGAAATAAAATATAAAACGCTTTCACATGTATGCACAAAAGTCCCATTTCAACATCGGTATCGCCAATTTATATAATAATGGCGCGAATAAAGGAAACACAAAAGGGTACAGATAATACTCATATAAACATATAAGCAGGTAACACAGCACGACTAAACTGGTCAATGCGATGCTATGAGATAATGAAATGATGGAATGATGTGGTGGAACTAAGGCTGTCACACAACCTGTCATATACACCTTATCGAGCTTTAGCTTTAAGAAAAGGACTCATAGGGGACTCAGAGACCACAATCCATATACCAATCTCATATTCTTAATATCTCATCATTTTACCACCTAGCTCGTGCGCAGGGATATAAGTAAAGTGTCATGACCTGAGTCTACACCCTGGACATGCCCGGCACTCAAGAACCATTGTTGGTCACCAAGCGAACCCTCATCCTGGCTGACTAAAAGCGGAAGACTAACTTAAGCATAAAAAACTTAAAAACTAAATAAAATTCATGAATCTTAAACACAAGCTTTAACTCAAAAGAAAACTGAATAAAAATAAATTATTCAACTCTCCATAAAATAGGCAACTTAAGTCTTTAAAACATTTAATAAAATAAAAAATACAAACTTCTCAACAATACTGATATCTATGAAGCCTCTAACTGTTAAAGATGGAACTCGGGACAAGACCCACGACATCCTGACTAAACTGAAAGGTAAATGAAATTCTTCAGAAAAAATGAGGCTCACCATAGCTAACTCGAACTTCTGGATGTATCAATGAAGCTTCTGTTGATGACCCTGAATACATGTGTCTGCATCATGAGAAGATGCAAGCCAAATGGCTCAGTACGTCGAATGTACGAGCAGGTAAGAGGAATTCTAAAGCATGAACATAAGCTTGAAACTTGATAAAAAAAGGAAACAAACTTACCTCTTCTTAAACTTACTCAACTCAAAGAATACTCAAGGATACTCAAAACTACTCAACTTACTCAACTCAAAAGTACTCAAGGATAAGATACTCAACTCAGAGATTAGATACTCAACTCAAGATATGATATTTGACTCTGGGTACTCAACTCTGGATACTCAACTCAATATACAGCAATAATACATATGCAATATATGGAAAGCTTTACAAAAAAGTAAAAACAACTTAGTTCGTTAAAGAAAATGCAATAACAAACTCAACTTTACTTACATAATAAAGTAATATAGTTTCTGTGGGAGATTCTCTAACTGACAACCACCACTAAGAGCCTAAGTGGTGATACAACGTTCTTACCATCACGTTGCCAGACTGTCCTATACTTTGCCGTCATATAGAACTACTTAACTTAGTGGATCCACTAGTTTAACTTATGTGATCATCTAAAAAGTATGACCTATTAATACCCATGGTGGCTACATGGTTTATGGAGACTTGAGTTAATATGAATTCGCATCCCCATATCGGTGCTCAATACTACTTCCAAAAATATACTTAGCTCATATGATTTAAAACAACTTCTTTCTTTAGTTTGAGATAATTACTCAAAACTTAGCTTAAAAGCACTCTTGGAATCGATGTTCCCTTTCTTGCTCAAAACTCTTTTGGAAATGTCAGGTTGCTCTCATCTTAGATGCGAAAACATTTACTCTTGGGATATTTAGTTCCCATTCATCATTTTAAAGAAAATGAACTTTACTCTTACTCTTTAGTCAACTTCAAAGCTTAAGTATTAAAACAAAGTTTAAACATTTGTAAAAGACTTCTTAAAAATATGGTTCACGCCGAATTATCGACTTGAACGACTCAATGCAAGGTTTTCAATAACCTTAGAAAGACTCAAATACTTGGGACTCAAGAACTTCAATGATACTACTCACTTCAAGAATGCTCAACTCAGAGGGTTCATGCTGAATTTATGATCATGAACTACTCAACTCAAGGACTCAAAGATACTTCTCATCTAAAGACTTTTCGACTTATAGGGTTCATGCGAAATTATAGGCATGAACAATTTAACTCAAGGACTTCATGGGTAACATGTAATAGTGTCATGACTATAAATATAATCTCATAGGGGATTAGGAACTCAATACTTAGAACTTGGAGATACTCCTCTCGAAGGTACTCAACTAATGAAGTTCATGCGGAAGTTATAGACATGAACGACTCGACTCAAAGGTCGAAATAACAATAAGGATCTCATGTATACGACTCTTCTCATTCTTATACTTACTTACTAAGAATTTAACTCAAATCGATAGTGGACCTCAAAGGATTCATAATTGAACTCAAAGGCTTTCTTAAACTCTACTCTTAACTCTCTCTTGAATGTGAATTATGAATTCAAAAGTTATGGTTCATGATATGAAGGATCTCGTAATGATAAAGTAGACTCATGAATACATTCTCCTCACTCTCATTCTCACTTACTTGAGTCTTGAAACAAGTTACTAGAAGTTGTAGAAGACTCCTTAAAAGAACTCAAGGGGACTTTCTTAGAATGTTAGAAAGAATTCTCAAAACTTAACTCTTAACTCTACCTTGAATTTGAATTATGAATTCAAGGTTATGATCATGTTAGGAATGATTTTACGTGTTTAGAAGTAGCTTAGAGTAGTTAGAATCGAAAAGGAGTGAAGGTGAACTTTAAACGAACTCAAACGGGGAAACCGACAACAAACTGGATAGAGCAGGCGACCTTGGCTCTGTGGGTAGTGCGGGGCGCCAGCCCCTAAACTTCAGAGGAAGGTTTGCGGCGCTCTATCTGGTGCATCGCGTCGTGCCCCAACCCAAAAAATCCGATGAATTTTGCTTGCTCGTTTTCTCACCCTAACTCCCCTAGAATCGAACGGTTTTTTCCCCAATCACTTGGATTCGATTACTTAACATAAGTACACTCTAATATACTCAAAAACAAAACTCAAATTATTAAATTTCATCTCAAGAAATCATCAAAACACCAGCACAACAAGATTTAGAATGAACTTCAAGAACACCTATCAAGAACTCATCAAGAACTCTAATCTTTCATCATCAAGAATGAAATTTCACTGAAAATAACATGATTGGCGTGTGGGTGAACTAACCCAACACTATGGAAGCTTACATTCCTCTTAGGGATCAAACCCATGGAGACAATCCGCAACAACTCCCAAGAATTTCGACGAACGCTTCGATCCTTTCTTTTTTCTCCTCTTCACTCTTCTTCTTTTCTCTTCTTGAACTCTCAACTAAACACTTAGGCGTAAACTAGGATTATAAAACTAAACCTAATCAGATTATACCCCCTAAAATATTACTAAAAATGAATTAAATCTGATTTGGTAAGGAAAAGAATAAAATACCCCTCTAAAATCCGGTTTTGACTTTCTTTATCTAGACAGCCCAACTTCGAATGCACATATCTCACTCATACGAACTCGAAATTGAGAAAACTCAGTGGCGTTTGAAAGATAATTCAAAGGTATTTCCTACGGTATCTGGTATCACACCTAAATCATCCTGATATAGGAGTTATGGTCATTTGAAGTTGACCCAAAACTCATACTTAGCTTAACTTGCAAAATTTCAGATTTTGCTATTTCCAATTTAGTTTTTTTTCGTACTCAAAGTGATACATCTAGTGAACTTAACACTTGAGAAATTTTAATTCCTCAGTAAAATCCTACTCACAACGACGGATGGTTCATGTCTTAGTTCAAAAAAATTTGGGGTGTTACAATATCTCCCCTTTGGGATCATTTGTCCTCGAATGACGACTGGACTGGGTTACTCTTACTAAGGTGTGCGTATAATGGCATACTCTTACTATATTCAATCTTAACCCTAATCCTTAGGTTTAGGTTCTATACCTCTCTATAGGGAATCTCATCCTAAGACTAATACTTTTTACTACCACATTGTGCACATATCAAGAACCACCTAATGTTTAACAACACCACATTCAAGTTTAGTACTCTAAAAACTCCATGGACTCCTACTAATCAGCTCCTTAAGAAATTATCAACACTTGACTTGATTTCTCATCTTATCATCAACCCCTTAGGTCTAAAGCTAACATTTGAAATCTATGGACATGTTCCATCATCTCTAAATGGTCTACCTCTTCTTGTAATCTAACACTCGGGAGAAGTTTATCTCATGCCTACCAAACTCTCTATAAGTGGTACTAAGACCTCTTTCTAAGGTGTTTCCCTTAACCTCTTCTGGTTATATACCCTATCGATACACCTCTTAACTCTCTTATTACTCTTGTGACTTAGCCACACTTCATTGCCTTTATTTAAGGTTAGGGTCTCTAACTTGTACCACTCATATTTATTGCATATTATCACCTCAATTCCTCACCTACTCTATGTCAAGTCTTCTAGATCAAATCTCAAGACTAACATCATCACCCTATGTTGCCATTCTTTTGATCATGACACTCATCTCAAATTCAAGCTTAATATTTATGACTAAACTCGAATATCAATATGATTGTTCGCTTACTATACTATACCTTATTATTTGATCAGTTCTATCACCTTCTGAACATCATGACCCTCTTTAACAAATCATAAGCCTAACTTAGATCTATCACTTCATAAATACTCTACTCTCTTATTCAACACATGAAGTTAGTCTCCTCTAATACGATGGCACATCGACATCAACTCTATTCTGGTTAACAAACATATACTCTATCTCGTTTTGACTAGCAACTCTTACTCTACCTATAAGGGAAAACTCCTCATCAATAACTTACTGGGTGCATGACTATAGTAATATAGCTCTTCAAAACATTATCTCCCTTTCTTAAAGCACTAAACCTCTGCATACTTTCCTTTAACTCTGGGTTCTTTCAATACTAATGTTCATGATCTTGTAACTCATGTTACCTTTTGGGTTGGAAATATTACCTAATCTCTAAACATACCTCCTCATAAGGATCTCAGCTGAAACAAGGCATAAGGAAAAGAGTACAACTCGCTTTTAGCTCAAACGCACGATTCTCATGAATATGGGTGCATTTCTCTGAAACTTAATACTTAACTTACTCTTGGACTTCTCTTAATCCCCTCTGGAGTTTCATGACTTCCTCAAAAATCTTGCTAAGAACAACTCATCGATAAAGAACTGACTCTGCTTTTCAACCACCTCTAGTATGATGGGTAGTCGAATGATTTTGAGAAACGCACGAGTTAGAATAAGTCTGTATGACATAGCTCTACTGTACGATTAAGATTATGAAAGAAGGGAAACTTTCCTTAAATATATGTAGTCCCTCATTTATAGAAGTGGGGTCCTCACAACCATAAACAAGACCCTACTTCACACGGCTTCATAGACATCCTAGGACACTTGAACTTTGTGCTCTGACACCAAGTTTGTCACGACCCGAGTCTACACCCTGGACGTGGCCGGCACTCAAGAACCATTGTTGGTCCCCAAGTGAACCCTCATCCTGGCTGACTATAAGCGGAAGACTAACTTAAGCATGCAAAAGCTTAAAAACTCAATAAAATTCATGAATCTTAAACACAAACTTTAACTCAAAAGAAAACTAAATAAAAATAAATTATTCCACTCGCCACAAAATAGGAAACTTAGTCTTTAAAACATTTAATAAAATAAATAATACAGACTTCTCAACTATAATAATTATCTACGAAGCCTCTAACTGTTAAATATGGAAGTCGGGACAAGACCCGCGACATCCTAACTAAACTGAAAAGTAAATGAAATCCTTCGGAAACAAAGAAGCTCACCATAGCTAACTCGAACTTCCGGATGTATCAACGAAGCTCTTGTTGATGACCCTGAATACCGATGTCTGCAACATGAAAAGATGCAGGCCAAATGGCTCGGTACATGGAATGTACGAGCATGTAAGAGGAATTCTAAAGCATAAACAGAAGCTTGGAACTTGATAAAAAAAGGAAACATACTTACCTCTTCTTAAACTTACTCAACTCAAGGAATACTCAAGGATACTCAAAACTACTCAACTTACTCAACTCAGAAGTACTCAAGGATAAGATACTCAACTCATAGATTAGATACTCAACTCAAGATATGATATTCGACTCAGGGTACTCAACTCTGGATACTCAACTCAATATAATGCAATAATCCATATGCAATATATGGAAACTTTACAAAACAGTAAAAACAACATAGTTCGTTAAAGAAAAAGTAATAAAAACTCAACTTTACTTATATAATAAAGTAATATAGTTTTTGTGGGAGATTCTTTAACCGGCAACCACCACTATGAGCCTAAATGGTGATACAACGTTCTTACCTTCACGCTGCCAGACTGTCCCATACTTTGCCGTCATTCAGAAGTATTTAACTTAGTGGATCCACTAGCTTAACTTATGTGATCATCTAAAAAGTATGACCCATTAATACCCATGATGGCTACATGGTTTATGGAGACTTGAATTAATATGAACTCGCATCCCCATATCGGTGCTCAATACTACTCCCAAAAATATACTTAGCTCATATGTTTTAAAACAACTTCTTTCTTTGGTTTGAGATAATTACTCAAAACTTAGCTTAAAAGCTCTCTTGGAATCGATGTTCCCTTTCTTGCTCAAAACTCTTTGGGAAATCTCAGTTTCCTCTCATCTTAAATGTGAAAACATTTACTCTTTGGAATACTTAGTTCTCATATATCATTTTTAAAAAATGATTTTTACTCTTACTCTTTACTCAACTTCAAAGCTTAAGTCTTAAAACAAAGTTTAAACATTTGTAAAAGACTTCTTAAATATATGGTGCACGCCTAATTATGGACTTGAACGACTCAACGCAAGGTTTTCAATAACCATAGAAACACTCAAATAATTGGAACTCAAGAACTTCAATGATACTACTCACTTCAACAATTCACAACTCAGAGGGTTCATGCGGAATTTATGGGCATGAACTACTCAACTCAAGGACTTAAATATACTTCTCATCTCAAGATTTTTCGACTTATAGGGTTCATGCGAAATTATGGGCATGAACAATTTAACTCAAGGACTTCATGGGTAACATGTAATAGTGTCATGACTATAAATATAATCTCATAGAGGATTAGGAACTCAATACTTAGAACTTGGAGATACTACTCCTCTCGAAGGTACTCAACTAATGAAGTTCATGCGGAAGTTATGGGCATGAACGACTCGACTCAAGGGTCAGAATATCAATAAGGATCTCATGTATACGACTCTTCTCATTCTTATACTTACTTACTCAGAAGTTAACTCAAATCAATGGTGAACCTCAAAGGATTTACAATTGAACTTCTACTCTTAACTCTCTATTGAATGTGAATTATGAATTCAAGAGTTATGGTTCATGGTATGAAGGATCTCTTAATGATAAAGTAGACTCATGAATACATTATCCTCACTCTCATGCTCACTTACTTGAGTCTTGAAACAAGTTACTAGAAGTTGTAGAAGACTCCTGAAAAGGACTTTCTTAGAATGTTCGAAAGAATTCTCAAAACTTAACTCTTAACTCTACCTTGAATTTGATCATGTTATGATCATGTTGGGAATGATTTTAGTTGTTTAGAAGTAACTTAGAGTAGTTAGAATCGAAAAGGAGTGAAGGTGCACTTTAAACGAACTTAAACTTGGAAACCGACGACAAACTGGATGGGGCAAGCGACCCTGGCGCTATGGGTGGTGTGGGGCGCCAGCCCCTAAACTTCAGAGGAGGGTTTGGGGCGCTCTAGCTGACGCATCGCGCCAGACCCCAACACAGAAAATCCGACGAATTTTGCTTGCTCGTTTTCTCACCCTAACTCCCCTAGAATCGAACGGTTTCTTCTCCAATCACTTGGATTCGATTACTTAACATAAGTACACTCTAATATACTCAAAACAACACTCAAATTACTAAATTTCATCTCAAGAAATCATCAAAACCCCAACACAACAAGATTTAGAATGAACTTCAAGAACACCTATCAAGAACTCTAATCTTTCAACATCAAGAATGAAATTTCGCTGAAAATAACATGATTGGCGTATGGGTGAACTAACCCAACACTATGGAAGCCTACATACCTCTTAGGGATCAAACCCATGGCGAAAATACGCAACAACTCTCAAGAATTCCGACGAACTCTTCGATCCTTTCTCTTTTCTCCTCTTCTCTCTTCTTCTTTTCTCTTCTTGAACTCTCAACTAAAACCCTAGGCATAAACTAGGATTATAAAAATGAACCTAATCAGAATATACACCTAAAATATTCCTAAAAATGAATTAAATCTGATTTGGTAAGGAAAAGACCAAAATACCCCTCTAAAATCCTGTTTTGACTTTCCTTATCTAGACAGCCCAACTTCGAATGCACATATCTCCCTCATACGAACTCAAAACTGAGCAAACTCGGTAGCGTTGGAAAGATAATCCAAAGTTATTTCCTACGGTATCTGGTATCACACCTAAATCATCCTGATCTAGGAGTTATGATAGTTTGAATTTGACCCAAAACTCATACTTAGCTTAACTTGCAAAATTTCAGATTTTGCTATTTCCAATTTAGCTCTTTTTCGAAATCAAGGTGCTACATCTAGTGAACTTAACACTTAAGAAATTTTAATTCCTCAGTAAAATCCTACTCACAGCGAAGGATGGTTCAAGTCTTAGTTCAAAATTTTATGGGGTGTTACATAAGGTGTCACATTTTCTTTCCTAAAAAGAAAGAATTTCTCCACTTTCTTATATCCCCATGAACAATGATATGTTGCATGAGGATGAATGCATCACAACACATACAACACAAGGTATAATCAGCTCGTCGAAGATTTCCAATAGTATCAAGTTTCCAAACTCAACAAGTCATGAAACATGTCCTCAAATGATAGGGATAGTGGAGGAATCCATTTGAAATCAGTCTTTACCATTTACACTCTGTTTGGATCATTATTACCCATTGTTTCATAATGTATTCTATTGTATTGTACTATATTGTACTGTATTGCATGGTAGATACAATGCTTGGCTAGACTGTAATGTTTGTTATTGTTTAATAACATTTTAATTGTTTGGTTGTATCGTACTGTATTGTAATTTATAAATTTACTAAAATGTCCTTAATTATTCTAGGGTAGGAGGTTTGACTTGAATTAAATAATTTAAGGTAAAGGGTAAAATAGTATTTTGAAATATTATGTAAAGATATAATTGGAAAAAGAAATTAAGTAACAATGGGAACACACCAAATCAATTGTTCCATAAAATAGGAGTTTTCATTGTTACGTAACAATGAAATTTAACAATACAATACAATATATTTTAAATAACTATCAAAACAAACATAGTAGGTGTAATAACGATACAATACAATACAATGGGTAACAATGATCCAAAAGAGTGTTAGAAAGCATTTCTTTCATTTTAAAGTGTTTAAAAATCAACTCAAGCCTCTAACTTGTGCATCACAATGTCAAATATAAAGATAGACCACACAACCCCTACCTCGGGCAAATACTCAAATATCATAGGTTTATTGCAGCGTAAAGATATCACACAAGCCTCCACACAGTCTAAGCATCACAAATAGGGGAACTAAACAATGAGGTCAACACTTACCAACTTTTAAGACTCATACTACTACTCATTTCACATTTGACTTCCTAAGAAATTAATTACTCATCTCAGTCTAAAAGAGGGATAGACAAACCTACCTCGAAGGACAAAATGATTTCAATGATAACCATTTTGATAGGATTTGAAACCAGGGGTAAAATAGTTTTAAAATCACTTCAAAAATCAAAAGGGTAAAATCAATTTTTTAGTTGAAAATCAAGTTCTCCGAGTCAAGAGGAGTTTCTGGTTGAAATCCCATTAAAGCAAGCAAGAATCAATCTCCAAATCACGAAAATACTAATTTTCAAACTTAAAGGGATAACCCCCAAAACACACATTCAAATCATATTTTAAGGATCTTTTCGGAAGATTAAAATTGAAGGAATCGATAATGAATACCTAAAGGCACTTACCCAACCAAATCTCCTCAAGAAATCCCTCAAAAATCTCTTCTCCTAAGCTCTCAAACGAGTGAAAAATGGGAGGAATTCCCGTTTAAACATTGTTTAGGTCTGTAAAATGGTGTTCGCAAATGCGGCCCTCTAGACCGTTAAGGCTCGCAAACGTGGGAACATCTTTGTGATCGTGGGAACAACGATTTCGGAGCACTGTTCACCCGTGAGCACGCCTCAAACCCACTCTTCCAAAACGTGCCGGGGACCCACAAATGCGGTCCCTTTGCACCAGACACCAAAATACAGATAAAGCTTAAGTACAAGTCTCCGATCGGACCCTAGGAACTGTTTGGAGTTTGATAAAATAAACTGGACATGCTACCCCACTAAATTAGACATTTCGAACTCAATGAAATCATTGAATTTTAGAAAAGAGTATAAATGATGTAATAACCCTCCTAGACCACTCTTAAGGCTTAAAAATCAACTTCTCACTCAAACGTTCAAAACTCAACCTAAGGCCGTGGAAACCTTACCAACCACCTTACTAACTCAAACTTGACATTCCAGGTTCAATGGAACTGGCGGAATTTCCATTTGACGCTCAAAACTCAAAATAATGATTGAAGTCAATGGTATCATGAATTCTCAACTCAAGAGGGGTCAGATTATCAAAAATACATTTGATTGCATCGAGGACCACACCAACTATTTTTGAAACACAATCTAAGCGTCCAAATGCAATGAGTAAGGGTAAAATGGTTAATTCATTATTAAAAGCAAATTCACAAGAAATGAGACATTACAATAATCCTTGCATCTTACGAAGAATATCTAGTTTGTGTACAAAGAAAATTCATCTACTTCACTAAGCTTTTTGACGACCTCTCAAATGAGTCGGGATTGTAGATCCGCTTCTCTAAGAAAAAATCCATAACTCACCCAAATTAGTCTTTTACGACTTAATACTACAAAATCAAACAATAAGTAGGATTTCACTATATTGGACCATAATTACTTAACTATTATTTGCACCGGAAAGTCAGCCACCTTGATTTAAAGTATTACGAAAGATACTAAATATTAGACAATCAAGTTCTAGAAAATGATTTGCTTTTCAGAAAATATTTTAGTCGTACAAAACATATCTTAAACAAATTTAGAAACATGAAGGAAAATGTAGCGAATTGGACAACATATGTCCAATCTAGATTAGTTCGTACTCGTACCCGATGCTTAAATCAGTTCAATGAAGACATGACGTCACATACTTAACTTACATATTACTTTCTCTAAACTATCAGTTAGTCGACACGTGCTAACCTTTACTTATTAACTTAAGGCAGAACCCATCGGTAGCCCCTTAAAGTTGGCACCAACTTTCCCTTAAACACCTTAACTAAGCTTTGTTCATTTTAGACACCTCATGTCATGGTCCATTGTGACATTTTGACACTTTTTTAATTATCAGTCAAATATATAAAGTGTTTGTAATACACTCGCCGATGACGTGTCAAAATGACGAATT
>JAJONQ010034343.1:0-17874 GCA_036250385.1 Solanum microdontum | reverse complement strand
ACTTTTTTCTCCTCTTTTGCTGTAATATTTTATGAATTTTTGGAGAATAATCGTTTTGGTAAGTTCTGACTAAGTTACTAGGCTTAAACTAAGTAAAATGATGTAGTTTAGAGGTAAAATGACATAGTTTAAGTGCCTACCGCATAGGGGAAAAAACCAAAATGCCCCTGACTTCAATCTGAAGAAGCCCATCCACGGAGGGAATGACGGTCCGTCATCTAGACTATCGGCCATCGTTTGGGTTCATCGTTCATGATCTACCCGACAAGGCTTCACTAAAATGAGCATAACTTTTTACTTAGAGATGGGATTTTAGAAAACTTAATGGCGTTGGAAAGAGGATTCAGTTATCTTTAATTTGATAGGCAATGGGCCACCTAATTCTTTTTGTGCTAAGAGTTATGACCGTTTGAAGTTGACCCATCAACAATTTCCTTCTAACTGGCTACTGCCCTCACCTACGGTCCGTAGGTCCAACCATAGACCGTACCAGTCAATCGTTGGTAGGATCAGCGACTATAAAGATTTGGGCCTTTACGACAGAACCCCACCTATGGTCCATGGTCCTACCTATGGTCAGTGGGTGGTTCCATTGGTATTGGCACCAGACATTCTAAAAATTGGGATTTTCTTCATTTTGAGATCTGAGGTGTTACATTATCTCCCCCTTGGGGACATTTTTCCTCGAATGAAGAATAAGCTAGCTGAGTATGAAGGGAAGGAGCTGCAATCCCTACCACTAAGTACATGAAACTGATATCTAACTGAACTGAGTTCCAACAACATAAAATTATGCGAAAAATTCAAGAATAGCTGAAAGAACAAGATACTAAGACTGAATTTGTGCAAGAGAAAACTGAGGGACTGGAGAGGAACTATTACGTCAAGCTGAAATGGAATTGGAAGGAAAGAGATAAGGATACTTGGCCTTCATGGCTGCTTCAGCTTCCCAAGTAGCTCCCTCAACGGATTGACTCCTCCACAAAACCGTCACTGAAGCACCTTCTTTATTTATGAACCTACGAACCTAATGGTCTAGAATCTCAACCGACTCCTCTTCATAAATGATACTATCCTTCACAGCCACACTCTCTAATGTTACTATAGATGCTAGATCACCCATGATAAATCCAAGATTTGGACTCATTTAGGGCTTTATTTGGAGAGATTTAGTGTCGTCAAATGCTTATTTTGTGGAAATAACTTATGTAAAATCGTTGATTTATAGGTATTTGGATTCAGGAACAAAGCATGGACACAAATTTGCAAAAAAAGAATGAAGCGAGCTGAAAGAAGGAAGAAAAAAAGGCCTAGTGATCGCCAAGTCCCTTAGGTGAGTTGCCGAGTGGCCATTTGATCGCCTAAAGTTCCAGTGTGCCTAGCCCTGAAGGAGAAAATCAAGTTGGTGCGAGAAAGGAGCAGTTGGTGGATCGCCGAGTGAATTCGTGATACATAACTCGATCACCCAAAGTTACCGACCTGGAGAATGCTAAAGGCCAAGGAAAAAACAAGCGATGGAATTGACCAAAGGGCGGATCGCCGAGTTGATAGGCGACACCAACTTTCTGGGCCGAATGGTCCTTCGCAGCATATTTTTGGCGACTATAAATACATTTTTTGAACATTAAGTTGGGTATCAAGTTTTATTCTGAACAATCTTTAGAATTATTTTTTAGTTTGAACTCTGAGTATTGAGACATGTTTTCCTTAGCTTTGAAGAATTGAAGTTTTTCACTTTTGAGAAATTGTAAGTGGGTCTTTGAGATTCTTCAATTTGGACCTTTGTAAAGACAAACTTCATATTACCAGTTGATGGAAACAAAATTTTGTAACGAATTTTATCTTTTTATTATGTCTAGCTAAAACCTCAATTCTTGGGGTGTGATTATGTCATTATGGGCTGATTTAGTTTATGGGTATTGTTGATTGTTAGTTTAAAAGTTGTTTAGAAGTGATTTCAATCATTAATTGTGGTTTAACTTAAAGAATTGTAGTTGCAAATGCAGTTCTACCTTCGTGTTTTTGGCTTGCTCAAGAGAGAGGTTTTAAAACCAAGATTATTGATTGATGGTCTGTGGGTATTGGGTTTTCATGGGTTCAGCTCGAGAGAGTGAATCCAAAACCCATTTCCACACATTCAGCTCGAGAGATTGAATGGACTAAGGCGTAGGTTGTTCTTATTTTGTACTCTTGTCGATGTTCGAGAGAAAATGACTTGATTCGGGGTAAATTGTTCAAGAGAAAGTTTATCTCCTCTATATTCTAGATTATTCACTAATATTCAGCTATTTCCTAACAGTTGCAATTACCCATTTGTCTACATTAGCCTATAATTGAATCACGTCTCAAGAACCCGTGTCATTATTGTTAATATTGTGTTATTTGTTGTTGTAGCGAATAATTTCAAACCAAAACCACCTATTATTTGATATTCGTGTCACCCCCTAATTTGAATTATCTTTTTATTTGTAAATGTCTATTCCTTTGGCTGATTTGAACATATTCGTACTTTTCTATTGAATCTTAAACACGTACCACTCACTATGGGATTCGACCCCAACTCATTTAATTGGATTATGTACTGACTAGCTATCATTGACACTTCGAATTTGATGAAGTATCCTTGAAACGTTAATCAAAATGGTGTTGCTGTTGAGGAGTGGTGTTGGTTAAGATTCTTTCGTTAAGTTGAATTTTGTTGTTTTAGTCATAGTTGAATCTACTTACCTTTAGTTTTGTTTTGTATGTTGCTTGTTTAGAGCAGAGAAATTGAGCATGTCTTGTAGAAACGGTGACGAAATGGATCACCCTCCTTTTAGATTGATGATTCTTTGGGATGACATCCTAACATTCAAGCAATTGGAGGGTGAGACCTTTTATGAGTTGTGGCAAAGATTTAAGGCCCTATTGCAGCAGTGCCCAACTCATGGAATTCAAGATAAGAAGTTTCTTGAATGCTTCTACAGGGGTCTTGGTCCCAAAAATAGAATAGTGTTGACCAAATTTCTCCTGGTGGTCTCATACGACTACCTTATGCAATTGCAGTCCAACCCCTTGATCACATGGCCAAGACTAACAAAGAGACTGAAAAGGACTAAATTTTTGCCACACTGGTGACTCAGTTGGATCTCGTGGCCAAACAGATTATGAAATTAAAGGTACCGTACAAAAAGAAAGATCGGTACATTCCCCCTCATGAGCGTAGAAAGTCCAAGGAGTACAAGGGTGGAGAAGTAGAAAAGATTCTATTATTCATTCTTCACAAAGTCGAAGAACACGACAATGTGTTGAATGAGATAAAAGGGAATGTCTCACTGCTGAATCAGATGACTGCTTCCCATTCCATAGCTATTCAACTATTTGAGACTTAGATGGGTCATGTGTTGTCTCGTCTCTACCCCACAAATTAAGATTGAGTGGGAACTTGCGTCGTGCCACGACGTTAAGTAAGGTGCTTCTTCGGAGGTAACCCAAGTGTTTAACACTTTAAATTTTTTTGAAATAATCGTGTGTTGATTGTGTAGGTTAAAGTGTGGAATATGATTGCAAAGTGGAGATTGGCGATCAAAATATCAAATCGATGACTCGCCAAAGAGGTCGGCGAGACTGATTTGGACCGCCGTTGAACTCATGGAATTTTGGTATTGTAGTCTGTAAAACTAGATGTGCCCAGGAGCAAATCGGCCTGTCACCGAACGGGTCGGCGATCGTGACTTTGTCCTCCGTTTAGACCCCTACTTTAACTGGAGGTCGTATAAAACTTAGCGAGGTAAGGGCCTACTCGTGGTGGCACCGAGTGAGTTGGCGAGCAAGACTAATGTCGCCGAATGGGTGAGAATTGGATGGTTTTAAAGGCCAAAGGTTTAAAATTTCAAACTATTTCACTTTCCCTCATTTTTCAACCTTCCAAACTCACACCTGCGCCATATTTTCCTACTATTTTCATGTTTTTACCAATTCCTAGTCATCATTTGTGTGTTTGGAGTTGAATTCTTTGTCGCCTAGCTTTTCAAACCTCGTATTCGACATAAAAGGTTGGTTTTCCGAACCCCAAACTTGTAATTACTGATTTTACTCATTTGCAATTGCTCTTATCTTAGTAATGTGTGTTGGGCCTCTCTGATTTCATTGTTATTGTGCTTGTGTGCATGTGTGCCTATTTTAATTTGAATATCTTGCCTAATTTGTTAATATTGTTGATTTCCCGAATTGTCATGCTAAAATTGATCAAAATCTTGTTGGGTTGTGTTGTGTTGTTGTTGGTTCTAGTCGGGTGAAGTCTAAGTAACCCACATTTGTGGTAAATGACGTACTTTTCCCAATGATGGAGCGGTTGATGTCGTTCTTAAAGGCGAAATTCATCAAATTGCTAAATTTGGCTAAACCGGGAGAAGTCTTAGTATTGTGGGGGCATAGGTGTAATGGGTCTAAGTCTAATTGAGTGAGTGTATGTTTTGATTTTGTTTTCTGGGGCTGCGGGGTTGAATTTGGAAGTCATGGTTGATAGTAAGCACATTGGGCCGTTTGGCGGGCTGGGTCGAGCCTGCCGAACCACTCGGTGGTTCGCCGAATTTTGTTAGATCACCTTTAATTTCATGCTAAAATTGAGTTTGGGTTCTGTAACTTTCGCTGAGAGGCTTGAGTTTGCCGAGTGCACTCAACAACTGATCGATTGTCTTCTTGATCGCCTTTTCTATGCTCCTAACTCCTAAAATGCCCTGTAACTTTTGGCGGGCTAGTCCTTACTCGCCGAATGATGTCAGCGATTCGCCAATTGGCCCTTCCCATCGCCGACATGCCAAGTTTTCTAGGAAATTTTGAGCCAATCCTTTCGGCGAGCCCGATCTGGCCTTCAAAAGTGATTCGGCGACTCATCGATCGGTCAGTGAGTTTCTCTGCAACTATTTTCTGCAACTTTGTTTGAACTATTTCTAACTCTTTTTGATGATTTTGCAAATATGGCTAGACCAAAAGCAGCCGGTAGAGACATGCCGCCTAGCAAGAGGGCAAAGGGAAAAAAATCTATAAGGATGCAGTTGCATCCAAGGCTAAATCTACCATACTGCCCACAATAGGTGAGAAGGGAAAAGGAAAGGGCAAGGCACCTGCACCTTCATCATCGGAGGTCAGTTTCGATAGTGATAGGATTTATGCCACTCAGCTCACCACTTCTGAGAGTGAGGGTAAGCACCAGGATCCTCAGGCTATCACTTTTGAGACTGACGATGATGAGTTACTTGCAGCCCAGAGAGCGGAGCTGTGATCCAAGAGGATGAATGATCCATCTATAATCAATACTCCCAGGCCAACACTACTCCTCATACTCCCACATAGGTTGTGGTCCTAGCACCACCGGTACAGGGTCCTCCTCCCCGATTTATGAACAGACTAAAGACTGAGGGATTGAGGACCATCATAGAAGAGAATAGATTTTTTACTTATCGCGTCATAGACAGGTACCCAGAGATCATGAGCTGCCTGAGGTCACATAAATTCTGGCTATTCACTAAGCCCCATGGCCCGTACATTCCAAATTTGGTCAGAGAATTCTATAGTGTCTGCAGTGCCCTAGTGCCACAAGGGAAGAAGCCAGTAGCCAAATTCAAGCTGGTTGACTATGTGGTCGTCAAGGGTAGAAAGGTAAAATGTGATAGTGATGCTATCAATGCAGTCTTGGGTGTTTCAACACGAATTGGGGATGACTGCCAATATCTGATCAAGACAAAGACGTTAGAAAACATGAAGAAGTGGTTGGCTCCTCTAATATCAGACGGTACTCCCAAATGGCTTGAGATTGGAGTACCCATTGAGAAAAAGGACCTAAACATAGAAGAAAGGTTCTGGTTTGGCTTCATCATCAATAACATTATGCCATCCCAGAACGAGTCGATTCTCCGCTATGCCAAGAAAACATGTCTGGGTTGCATCATTGATGACACAAGGCTGAACCTGGGGATGATTATGGCACATGAGATGGTCATGAGGGCGAAGCAGCGCTAAACTTCCCTTTAATTCCTGGTGTTTATTATCGAGTTGTGCAGACAAGCTTGGGTACCTAGAGATGAGAAGAAGGATGTGGAATTGATTCTCACATCTTCTACTGATATTCGGAGGATTAATGTGGAATGTTTGAAGGATGAAGCAGAGAAGAAGAAGAAGGTAGACCTGGTGGATACCTCCCCGGCTATTGATATTTCGATAGTACCTGCAGAGGCAATATTGCCTACTTTGGCCCCTCGGCCTTTAGGTATATCTAGTGTTGTCCCTTTCGTTACTCCCAGTTCCTCTCCTGCTCCATTGCCTCCCAGATCTGGTACTGGTGTTGTTGTTGGGCGACCCCTGCTCACACAGGCTGCATTCCTACGGATAGGACAACTAGCACATTCTACTGATAGGCGTGCCTCCAGGTTTGAGGCTACCATTCCTGGAATGATCTAGAAAGCCCTTGTTTATGTTGTGACACCCCTGAGTTCTACCATTGTTTCCCTTACGACAAGGATAATAGTATGCGAGTGTGGCCAAAGGGCCACTGAGGAGGTGACGGGTCCTAAAGACCGCTATTGCTGCGCTGAGGAGAGATGTGGACCAACTGAAGTCCACCGACATGTAGATCATTTTCGAGACAGTGGAGATCCCTGATGTGCCATTTAATCCAGATGTGCCTCCGGCCACCACCAGAGATAAGGTTCGAACTGAGGAGGTAGCTGCTGCCGAATCTGAGGATAAGACCGATGAGGAGTTGCTTGTTGCTGATGAGGAGGATTCTTATGAGGGTCTCACGGAGACTGTGGAGGCCATGGTAGATGCAGTTGTACATATCTCATTAGCAGACACACCCATGGCTGACCCTACTGGACCTATTCACTATAAGAAAAAGCTTTATTTAAAACCAATATTTAGGGATGAGTTAATAATTCCATCTTTAAAGGTGTATGTATTGGGACGAGATTTTAATTCGGTCATTAATTTCTTATGTTATTGTTAAGGTGCTTAATGTGGTCTCTAGAGAAAGTATAAACTGGTCCCAATATAAAATTTAAGGGTCTTAAGAAATTTATTAAGGCAGGAAAGTACTGAAATATTAAAAAAAAATCTATTTTCACCAAAACTAGGCACCAAAATGTCCATTACTGATTAAAATTGTAAAAGGAAATCAAAAAATAAAACATCTCTGTTTCTCAAAACTTAACGTGACGTAGAACAACCCTAGCAGAAATTTTTCTTAAGAATGATCTTCACAATACATTGATCTAAGAGCAACTCTCTACTAAAAATCTTTGTATTCTCAAAATAGAGAAAGCACTGGTCTGCCTAGAAGCAGACGCAGCAGCTTGTTTCAGTCATTCATCTGTATTTTTTTAGAACAAAGAAAGTACAAGTCTGTCTAGCACCGATCACCATCTCCATTTTCTATTCACTCGAATCTGAGGTATTACTCCACTTCTGTATGTTTATTTGTTTCCTTGTTTTATGCTGACTTGTTGTTTGTTTTGTTCAAGTTATAACGTTTCTTGTTTAAGTTAGTTTTGTTCGCTGATCACACTAGCTGCTGATCATTATTTGTAAAAAATGATTCAGTTTTATAGTGTTTTATGATCCCAAAAATGAAACGGATCTATCCTTAAAGAACTAAGTGTTCCTAAAGGTTCAGAACAATTAACTAAACTTGAAAAGGGGAACTAACAAGTAGATGAGCTAAAACAATATGATCAATATCGAGAGAGTTGTGTTCAAGTTGTGAAATCCATTATGAATTACTAGTGAATCGTTTTTAAGCTTTTAAGGCTAACAGAGAAAGTGAGAAAACTGATTGTTGTATGTTACTATTGGAAAAGTGAAAAATTGATAGTTTTGTTTGGTTCCAAAAACTAATAAAATATGTAAAACGAAATAAAACTGATGCAAATGACCTCATGTGGTGATGCACATAGAACGTTGAAAAAGTGATAGTTTTATTTGGGTCTGAAACTTGGAAAACTAGATATCTTTCAAGAAGATACATTCTAACAGTTTGTTAATACATTATTAATCCTTTTATTCTAACAGGTTCTCTTATTTCTTGGTAGTTGTATCTTAGTTATTTCTTCTCTTTACGAGTTGTTTTTTTCTTCTCTAAATCTAAGAGTAGCTCTCAACTAAAATCTTTGATTTCAGGACAAAGAAAGTACAGGTCTGTCTAGCACCGATCTCAACTCAATCTCTATCTTCTATTCACTGGAATCTTAGGTATTACACCACTTTTTCCAGTTTATTTATTTCCTTCAATTAAGCCGATTTGTTGTCTGTTTTGTTTAAGTTATAACTCTTCTAGTTTAATTAGTTTTGTTCACTGATCACACTAGCTGCCGATCATTATTTGTAAAAATGTTTCAGCGTTATGTTGCATGTTTTATGATCCCAAAATTGAAGGGGATCTATCCTTAAGGAACTTAGTGTTACTAAAGGTTAAGATCAATAAACTAAACTTGAAAAGGGGAACTAACAAGTAGAAGAGAAAAAACAATATGATCAATATCGAGAGAGTTCTGTTCAAGTTGAGAAATCCATTATGAATTACAAGTGAATCGTTTTTAAGCTTTTAAGCCTAACAGAGCAAGTCAGAAAACTGATTGTTGTATGTTTCTATTGGAAAAGTGAAAAACTGATAGTTTTGTTTAGTTCTAAAAACTAATAAAAGATGTAAAAGGAAATAGAACTGATGCAAATGACCTCATGTGGTGATGCACATAGAAGGTTGAAAAAGTGATAGTTTCGTTTGGGTCTGTAACTTGGAAAACTTGATATCTTTCAAGAAGATACATTCTGACAGTTTGTTAAAACATTATTAATCCATTTTTTCTAACAGGTTCACTTATTTATTTCTAGTTGTATCTCAATTATTTCTCCTCTTTGCGAGTTGTTTTTTTCTTCTATAAATCTAAGTGTAGCTCTCAACTGAAATTTTTTTATTTATCGAAATAGAAAAACCACATGTCTGCCTAGAAGCAGTAGCAACAACTTGGTTTCAGTGTTTCATCTGTGTTTTTTCAGGACAAAGAAAGCACAAGTATTCTTAGCTCCAATCTCAACTCAATCTCTATCTTCTATTCAATCGAATCTCAGGTATTACTCCATTTCTTCCAATTTATTTGTTTTATTCTATTAAGCCGATTTGTTGTTTGTTTTGTTCAAGTTATAACTATTCTTGTTTAAGTTACTTTTTTTCGCTGATCACACTAGATGCCGATCATTATTTGTAAAAAAGGATTCAGCTTTATAGTGTGTTATGCTCCCAAAAATGAAGGGGGTATATCCTTAAAGAAGTAACTGTTCTTAAAGGTTAAGAACAATGAACTAAACTTGAAAAGAGGCATTAACAACTAGACGAACTAAAACAATATGGTCAATATCGAGAGAGTTGTGTTCAAGTTGAGAAATCCATTATGAATTACAAGTGAATCATTTTTAAGCTTTTAAGCCTAACAGAGCAAGTGAGAAAACTGATTGTTGTATGTTACTATTGGAAAAGTGAAAAATTGATAGTTTTGTTTGGTATAAAAACTAATAAAAGATGTAAAACGAAATAGAACTGATGCAAATGACCTCATCTGGTGATGCACATAGAATGTTGAAAAAGTGATAGTTTCATTTGGGTCTGAAACTGGGGAATACTTGATATCTTTCGAGAAGATACATTTTAACAATTTCTTAAAACATTATTAATCCATTTTTTCTAACAGGTTCTCTTATTTCTTTCTAGTTGTATCTCAGTTATTTCTCTGCTTTGCGAGTTTTTTTTTTGTTCTCTAAATCTAAGAGTAGCTCTCAACTGAAAATCTTTTATTTATCGAAATAGAGAAAGCACAGGTCTTCCTAGAAGCAGACGCAACAACTTGGTTTCAGTGTTTCGACTATTTTTTCAGGACAAAGAAAGCACATGTCTGCCAAGCTCCGATCTCAACTCAATCTTTATCTTCTATTCACTTGAATCTCAGGTATTACTCCATTTCTTCCAGTTGATTTGCTTGCTTCTATAAAGCTAATTTGTTGTTTGATTTGTTCAAGTTATATATAACTCTTCTTTTTTAAGTTACTTTTGTTCGCTCACAGTAGCTTCTGGTCATTATTTGTAAAACAGATTCAGTTTTACAGTGTATTATGATCTCAAAAACGAAGGGTTTCTATCTCTTATTTCTGTAGACATGTATCGCAGTTATTTCTCCTTTTTTGCAAGTTGTTTTTTCTTTTCTAAATCTGATTTGTTGATTCCTTCCTTCTTACATCATAGTGTATAGTGTGTTCCTAAAGAATCGATCATATTTTCACAATGAAATTAACTTGATCTAATGAATGATGAAAGAAGTATAATAGAATTGATGCAAATTAATTTTTGTATATGATGTTTATAGTAGGTTGAAACAGTAGTAGTTTGATTTATGCTTCAAAACTTTGCAAACTCAAGAATTTTCAAGATACATTCTAATAGTTGCACCATATCTTCTTCCATTTTTGTGTAACGAGATCACCATTTTTGTCCTAAAGAAACTAAACATTGAACTATTATTGAACATAGACACTCACACATTATGAATTAAGACAATGTTCAGAGAGAATATAGAGGGAGTTATTCAACTAAAGAAATCTATTCTAAATTACAAGTGAACTATTGTTTACCTATTAAGGCTAATAGAGCAAGATGGAAAGTGGTTGCATTTATTAAAACTGATCCAAATGTGTACTTACCTGGAACTAATTCCTTAAAGTACTGGTTACAGAATCACAAGTTGTGCGCATCTTACGTTTTTTCTTATCGTTCATATTTTCTTAATCTATTTTTATGTATTCTCCAAGGTTATGGCACCTTGTAAGCAATGGATGCAACTTTCTCTTGATAATCGGTTCAACCAAGCCTATTTAGATGGTGTGAAAATTTTTTTGGATTATGCTTTTCAGAGAATAGGAAAATAGGATGAAATACGATGTCCATGTTACAAATGTTGTAATACAACATTAGGAACTCGTGAGACGATTGATACACATTTGAAAGTATATGGATTAATTCAAAATTATACTTTTTGGTATCACCAAGGAGAACATTTAGGTGAGCTAGTGTCAAATTCTAAAGATAAAATTGATGATGAAGTAGAAGGCTATGAGAGTGAAGATGATGTACATGAATCGTTGAAAGATTTATATCCTAATGTTGATGAAGCATTCACCCACACTAGTTATGAAGATCTAGTTGAGGAGGAGCCAAATGTTGAAGCTAAAAGATTTTACAAATTATTGAAGGATTTGGAGCAACCACTATACCAAAATTCAAAGGCTTCAAAGCTTTCATCTTTGATTAAATTGCTTCACATCAAGAGTATGGGCCGTTGGAGTAATGAGTCTTTTAGCATGTTATTGAAAATGTTAAAAGAGGAGTTATTGCCTAATGGGGTTGATTTGCCAAATTCATATTATGAGGCAAAGAAGATTATTCACGATCTTGAGCTTTCTTACAACAAACTTGATGCTTGTACTAATGATTGCATGTTATATTGGAAGGAAGATAGATTACTTGATTCTTGCAAAATTTGTGGTGCGTCAAGATGGAAAATGAATAAACATAACGGGGAAACGGGGATAAAAAGGGTAAAAAGATAGCCTCAAAGAGTTTGTGTTATTTTACATTAAAGTCTATGCTTCAAAGGTTGTTTATGTCTACAAAGACATCTTCTCTAATGACATGGCATAAGGATGAAAGAATTAATGATTGAATAATGAGGCCCCCAGCTGATTCAATGGCATGGAAGTCTTTCGATGAACTTCACCCTTCATTTGCAACCGAACTCTGTAATGTTCGACTTGGACTTGCTAGTAATGGATTTAAGCCATTTCGCAATTCAAAAAGCTCACATAGCATTTGGCATGTGGTTCTTATTCCTTATAACTTACCACCTTGGCTGTGTATGAAACAAGAAAATTTTATCTTGTTAATGCTTATTCCTGGTCCAAATGGTCCTGGAGATGCAATTGATACATATCTTCAACCTCTGATAGAGTAACCAAAGGAGTTGTGGGAAGTTGGTATTGAGACCTTTGATGCATCAACTAAACAAAATTTTAAGTTGCATGCTTCTTTGTTGTGGACTATCAATGACTTTCCACCATATGGAAATTTATCAGGATGGAGTACAAAAGGAAAATTGGCATGTCCATCTTGTAATAAAGACACATCCTCTATTCGATTGGCTAATTGTAAGAAACAGTGCTTTATGAGTCATCGACGTTACCTTCCCAAGGATCACAGATGGAGGAATGACAAAAAGTCATTTGATTATACAATAGAGAAAAGTCTCCCGCCGAAAACATGTTTTGGAATTGATATACTTAATCAAGTCCAAGATCTTGAAGGGAAACCATTAACAAAGGATCCTAAGAAAAAGAGGAAGATATCACATGAAAAGCGAAAGGATTATTGGAACAAAAAAAATATCTTTTTTGAACTTCCATATCGGAAATTTCTCTTGTTGCGACATAATTTGGATGTCATGCATATTGATAAAAATATATGCGATAATATTATGGGGACAATCATGAATGTCAAAGGAAAGAGAAAGCATACAATTAAAACTCGATTAGACCTAAAGGAGATGAATATTAGGCCAAAATTGCACCCTATCCAAAGAGGGGAGAAAGTTGAAGTTCCAATTCCGTGCTACACATTGTTGCCTGAAAATAAGCACAAGTTATGTCTTTTCTTGAAGAATTTAAAGGTCCATAATGGGTTTTCATCTAATATTTCTCAATGTGTAAACTTGAAAGAGCACAAGATATCTGGATTAAAAAGTCATGGTTGTCATGTTCATTTGCAACATATACTCCCTCTTGCTCTTCGTGGTATGTTGTCCATAGAGGTGTGTGAACCTCTTATTGAGTTATCAATTTTTTTTTGTGTTCTTGGAGCAAAAGAGTTGAGGATTGGTGACTTGAAACATATTGAAGAACAAATTCACATAATACTTTGCAAGTTAGAAAAGGTCTTCCCTCCTTCTTTTTTTGATGTCATGGTGAACTTGCTAATTCATTTAGCAAGTGAAACTGAGATTGCTGGACCTATTCATTATCGGTGGATGTATCCTATTGAGCGATGGTTATATTTTTTGAAATCCCTCATTGGTAATATGTCATGTTCATAAGATTCTATTGTAGAGGGCTACATTGCAAATGAATGCATGACCTTATGTTCAAGGTATCTGCATAGTATTGACACAAAATTCAATCGGCCTGAAAGAAATTATGATGGGGGCTTAAAAAAATCAAATGAGGGTTTATCTATATTTTGCCAACCTGGAAAAATTTTAGGAGCTAAAGTTTCATGTGAGCTTGAAGCTTATGAGTTGGAACAAGCACATATATACATTCCGAAGAATTGTGATGAAATCATACCATATCTTAAGTATGGAGAGTTCTTTTATATCGTCTTATATTTCTTATTTCCTTTAAGGTGATGTGGTTTCTACACGAAATTTATGGTTAACTTCAATTTTGTAGAGAGTTTGCACAAAGTCATATAGATACTGCTCAAAACTTGTCAAATACAGAATGGGACCAAGAATTTATTGAATGATTTAAAGATAGGGTGAGAAATATATAAATAGAAGATTCAATAGCTTAACTTTTAACTAATCGTTCTAAAGTATTCAATGTTATCTTGTTTCTAGGGTGCACAATTGTATAAAACAGATAATAGTCGACTCATGGAAGATCTTCTCTCATTTTCACGTGGTCCAACTAAATATTCAACACATTCTAATGGCTACATTGTCAATGGATATAGATTTCATATAGAAGATCATGATCAAATGTTAAGGACTCAAAAACTGTGGTGTTGTTGTTGTTGGCGAGAATGATAAAGATAGTGAGAATGTTGATTACTATGGAATTTTAACAGATGTGATTAAATTGCAAGTTATCTTGAATAGAAGGGTGATTTTGTTCCATTGTAACTGGTCTGATGTGTATGACAAAATAAAAGGAATTAAAAGAGATGAGTATGACTTTGTGAGTGTGAATCCGAGTAGATTTTGAAAACAAATGAGCCTTTTGTTTTAGCGAACCAAGCATCTCAAGTGTTTTATGCTAGTGATAATTCCAACAAAGGTTGGCATGTAGTGAGGAAGACTCAACCTCGTGATTCCTATGAGATGGGGAAACAAATGGATGATGAAGATGTTCTAGTTGACTTCGAAAGTCTTTCACAAAAGAAACAAAAAGCAATAGATCAATGAGGTTAAGTATCTTTTCTGAACTAATAGACATGATTTTTTTTATTACTACATTGTCACACATGATTCTTGTTTGGGAGGAGGCGATCACAAGATTGATTTCTCCTTTTTGATTCTTGATAATAACTTACTGTTAAAATTTCTATTCTTCATTACTTAGATTTTATCCTTTGTTTCACTGGTAACTATCTGAAATACTAATTATATTATGTTCTTCAGTTTACAGGATAAAAAGTTTTCTTATAATTTTCCTACTTTTGGCTCTTTTTGCAGGTTCGATATGAAAACTGAGGATGGATCAATTTTGACAGTACTCATTTGTTGTGCATGCGGCATTTGGAAGAGGAAGAGGACAAGGGCTTAAATCTTTGACATCAAAAGGAAAATTTTCAACTAAGAGTTCATTATTTCAATCTAGTGATCTTGTTAAGCAATACATCCAAGAAGTTGAAACAAGTAAGCTTTTGAATGTATGTGGAGTTCTTAATTGCATATACATATCTTCTATCAATTTATCAATGAGTGTTACTTTTATACATGTGCTATTGAGAAGGGATGACAACAATAACTTACCAACGTCCCAATGTCTTCTAGTCATGAAAAAAGAGCAATAAATGAGAAGTCCAATATGTCTCTTGAGAAAGAGTATATGCAAGTTAATACTTCATTTCATCCATCTACCAAGCAAGCTAAGCAATACATCCATGATGTTGAAACAAGTATGTTTTTTCATGGTTTGTGCTGTTTTTTGCTAATTTTATCCATATTCCTTGTAATGTCAAGTCTCACGAGTTGAGGCCTTATTTTTTGTAGAGTTAATTTGAATTCAATGCAATACTTTGTCAAATATTCACAGTGCAATTGAATTCAAATAATAGTGATTTGTTTTCTGCAGGTGCTATTGGTAAGGGACGAGGAACTAGACATAAAAACTCCACCATGCCTTCTAGTCAAGTTCCTACTCCCTTTCGTTCATTTACTAATCTAGTAAAGAAATGTACCAAAGAAGTTGAAACAAGTATGTTTTTTAAAATTTTTGTTTCTTATTCCATATATAATAGAAAATAAACATCTAGATCTTTCTGCTCATCCTTAGGATTTTCTGAAAATATTGTGAAATCTAGTCAAGGATTGCCATCAATCCATAAAAATACCCTGGCCCTTGAGAAAGAGAACACACCAGACAAATCCCTTAGTTCTATTGATCAAGTTATGCTGCCTTCCCAAACAACTGAAACAAGTATGAAAATTTACGAATCCATGCACTATCTATATGTAATATGAAATTTTATTGCAACAGTTCTACTAAATTATACAATTATAGGATCATCTAATCATAGAAAGGTAAAATGAGTTCGAAGGAGTAACAAGTGTAAAGAAGTTGCATCACTTGAAGTTGGAAAGAGGCTGAAAGTAACATTTTACAAAAATCGAATGGTTGGAAAAAATAGCAATCTGTTTTCAAGGCACTTGGGAAAAGTTATTTGTGACTGTAACATGTGTCCACTGGGAGTATCATCATGCAGTGACATTAAGCAACATAAATTAGATCACATGTGGGCAACTATTACGGTAACAATTTTTAATTACATCATCATTTTCTTTATATTTTGGTTTTTTGTGTTGTCTGTTAATTATTACCTGAATCTAATCAACTAATCATAAAGATAAAACGAAGGATGTATACTAGGAAGACTACACTACTAAATTACAACCATTAATACATTCTTTTGTATATTTGACCGAAAATGTTCACTCTCCTTTATTATTTAAACTCACTTTTAAATTATTGTAGGATAAATTTGAGAGTGTTGACTTGAATGACCATCGTGACAATATATTTGGATGGATGAATGTGTTATGGAACAAATGGAGAGGATACTTGCATGCTACTTATGTGAAAAATAAGCCAATCGTTCAAGCTCTTAAGAATATTCCAAAGGGAGTAGAAAAGAAGGAATGGGAGTGGTTAGTTAAGGAACATTTTTGTTCCGATAGTTTTTAGGTATGCCTAGTGATCTAATAGTCTATATTTTTTTAAAACCCATTTTGCAACTCAACATGATATTTAGATGTGAAACTCTTTTTTGACTTGGTAAATTTTCTTAGATGTTAAAGTTATACATAACAGTACAGGTGAGGAGCAATAGAAATGAAGAAAATCGAGCTAAGTTAAAGATGTATCATCATATTGGTAGCAAGCCTATTAGAGAGATTATTTATCAGCAGGTATTATCGAAAAATTACTTTCCTAGACAAAATATTTAAGAAATGCTATTTGACATGTTTTCTCTTTGATGTAAAGGGCGGAAAAGATGGCAATCTGCCAAATTTGGCAACTATTTTCTTCGAGACTCGTAAGAAAGATAACATGCTTGTTGAACCAGAATTAATTAAAAAACATGTGCATTTGGTAAATTCAATATGTAAATTACTTCAAAATATTATGGGATTTGTTGAAATGTACTTGTATATATCTTGTAGGCTCAAATTGAAGAAGTACTAAAAGTTGAGCCATCTCTGCCTAGCATAGAGATTGTAGAAAGGTGTTGTGGACCTCCAACTCGTAGCCATGTATTTGGATTTGGTGGTGGAGTTAAGGCAAAGGACATGATAGGTGGCACTTCTTCATACACTGAATTACTATCTCAACTACGTTCAACTCAAGAGGAAAATAAATCTTTGAATGAGAAAAACAAATCCTTGAATGATTGCTTGTCAACCTTAGAAGATGAGATGAAAGAAATAAGAAAAATGCAAGAATTCTTTGCTGCTCAACAATCGCATAACCCGCATATGACATCACCCGTATCAATTGAATGACCACTGACTTCTTTTGCTAACCAAGTAAGTAACAATATACCAAACTCTATTTGCGGATAGTTGTTTAAGTAGTTAGTGTATGGATGAACTCTTATGAAACTAATGAAGAGAGGAATGAACAAATAACATATCCTTTTTGAAACTAGAAGACGATAGATTGATAATTGACATGCTTTCCATCATCTTTTCTATTATTATTGATATGTCTATTTAAAGGAATTCTTCACTTGTGATTATATTCTCTTAGCTAGTGGTTGTTTGACATATTTGTGTTATGATTCTTGATACATATCACGTTATTATTTGTTTGTTGGATTGATTACATTGTTTTTTGGGGATCTGTCATGAACAAGATACTAAAACTTTTCCCTGTGAAGTGGAAAATTTGATGTTTCAGCAGAATGATGACCAGTTCCATTTAGTAAATTGTAGTAAAGATGCTGATTTGGTTGATAAAACAGGGAAAACTGAACTTCTATATCCACTACATGTAGCTGAGAGATAAAATTATTAGCAAGCTTAAAGTGCTCAATTTACAGAACTAACTCTGCATAGTTATATAGCCATGTTTTGAATTGCAACACCAGTATAGGTTTAATTCCAATAACAGTTGGTTTCCCACTTGTAGCTTTGCAGATAGGATTTGAATTTCAGGGAAAAGAAGCGTATTATACATAGATTTTACTCCTGACAGCAATCTTCCAATCCACAACTCTTCTCTTCATAAAAGCTATCAGAAAATTAAGTGAAAATGGTATATACAAACTAGCCTTTAAGATATATTATCTCTGTGATGCCA
>JAJONQ010034341.1:0-24157 GCA_036250385.1 Solanum microdontum | reverse complement strand
GTTAAGTTGTTTTGTAATATTGCATTGCATTGAGTTATTCTGTTGAGGTTTCCGCTGAGTTAAGAAAGCCAGGCCAAGGGTTCGCTTGGGGCTAGAAATGGTCTCCGGGTGCCGGTCCCGCCCAGGGTGTAGGCTCGGGGTGTGACACTTTCACATTATTGTTCATAGTGTTTCATGAGAATAGCCTTTCAATCAACACATCATTATCATCATCCAAGCCAATTCAAACATAATCAAGAGTAAGGGTAAGGGAAGAATGTCCTTTCAACAATACCTCAATTTACACATTAGTCATAGGATCTTCACCTTCTAAGTGAATCATGAGTTTATACACAACTTTCATCAACATGTACAACCCGTCATAACTTACCCTTTAAGGGACATGAACAATGTCACACAATCACACCTAGAAATACTACATTAGGCATGATTTAAACAAGATTCAATAACTAAAATATCATAGATATCATTCATAGTATTCATCTTGCATCGGTACACCCATCAAAAATTCATGAAATTGGGGTCATATGGGAGTTCATGGGTTCATGGGAATTTTCCAATATAAATCACCATTAAACATCAAATCATCCATAATATAGGACAATTAACAGAATGAAATCGTTTTTAGGAAGAACCCATGGCTAGAAGGAAAATGCTAGTTTTTGAACAATTTGCCACATTTCGAAATTTAGAGTTGAAGGGCTTCATGGAGAAAAGTATTCCATGAATCAAGTCTGCCATACCTTAACTGATGCTTTGCCCATGAATTGGAGTTGAGAAGATGGATTCTTGAGCCCTATTCTTCAATTTCTTGAGATTCTTCAATGGAGGATTCCAACTGATAGAAATATCGAAGAGGAGATGGGTCTTTATTTCTTTCTTTTGAAACTGACTTAATTGTAGGAATTTCAAGTCTAAAAAATGTTAAATACCTATTGGGAAAAGAGTAGATTAATGGGGTTTTAATTTTGGAATAAAACTATAGATCCCTTTAAGTTACAACTTAAATATTTCCCTCCTTAACGATTTTGATCGCCCATTGAACCCCTTGGCTCGCCCAAATTTCCAGTAGGCTCCCTAAATGGGGAGCTTACTAGGCGATGGGGGTGGTAGGTTGGGAGAATAGCCAACCCAACCGGTGAACCATGACATAGCTCGCCCTTTTTTCCAGAACCTAGGCCAAGGGGACAGCCGACTAGGCAACCCAAGTGCACTTTGGCACATCGCCAAGTCACTTGGGCGATCATGCTGCCCAATCGCCAACTACGTCCATCAAAGAACAAGTTTTCCGTAATCCACTGTTAGTAGTTTAGGTCCTTACCTTCTTCCTAGATATTTACCCCTTTTATTTTAGCTTAGTTTAGTCTTAAACATTTACGGAAAGACACTTTAGCACTCTTGATAAGCTCTATGATAGCCTACTAGATTCTGGAGTCTTACATTATCTCCCCTTTGAGAACATTCGTCCTCGAATGGTGATTTAGACACCTTACGGAAACAAGACTCAATACTAGCAGCCCAACAAGCATGCAACATATAAACAACAAACAATTCAGAGGAGGAAACATCAATTCCTTCTCAAGTCATAAACAATGCAATTACAAGGAAGTAGGGGCTACATCTACAACCCAATATGCACGAAGCTCATCATTTAATATCATCTTAGGAGGAACTACCTTCTCCAACTCAAAGTAAGATCAACACAACAATACAGAGCCAATGTGCCATTTCATCAAAGCATACATAAGCTTGTTTAATACAACATCTCATGAAGTCGAATAGGCAATCATCATAATAAAGTGAAAACCAACATGAGGAACATATAAGCCATCAAAACTCAATTTATACTAAATTATGAATTCTCACAAGAGCATGCACATTATAAGGAAATCATAAAGAACACTCATAGTAAAAATGACTCCCAAAGCACCAAACTCAAGAAAACTACTTACCTTAAGTTGGGATAGGAGTAGAAGGAAAAAGATGAGGATAGCGGGATTTCATATCGGCCTCGGCCTCCCATGTAGAACCCTCAACTAAGTGATTCCTCCATAAGACTTTAACGGAAACTACCTATTTGTTTCTTAACCTTTTTACTTTCCGGTCTAGAATCTCCACCGGGACCTCTTCATAAGAAAGGTTCTTATTAACTCCTAAACCCTCTAAATGAAGGATGGATACCGGATCGCCAATGCATTTCTTAAGCATGGAAACACAAAAGACCGAGTGAACCGGAGAGAACTCATTTGCCAAGTCCAATTCATAAGCAATTTTCCCAACACGTTTTAAGATTTGGTATGGGCCCACATACCTGGGATTCAGGTTTCCTTTCTTACAAAACCTCATCACACCTTTCATAGGTGAGATTTTCAAGTAGACCGAATCACCAACCTCAAATTCATGATCCCTCCTTCTAAAATTGGCATATGATTTTTCTCCTTCTAAAATTGGCGTATGATTTTTGCCGACTTTGGGTCGTTTTCAACCTCTCTCTAATGAGGCGGACTTTTTCAATGGCATTCATAAACTAGTTCGGGACCAATTAGAGCAAAATCAACTACTTCAAACCAACCAAAAGGAGATCTACACATCCTACCATGAAGTGCTTCAAACGGAGCCATGGCCATGCTTGAGTGGTAACTATTGTTGTAGGCAAATTCTATCAAGGGAAGATGGTCATCCCAATTACCCTTGAAATGAATCACACACGCCCTCAACAGGTCCTCCAAGGTTTGAATGGTGCGTTCCACTTGACTATCCGTTTAATGGTGGAAAGCGGTACTAAGTTTAACATTGGTACCAATCCCTTGTTGGAATGCCTTCAAAAAATGTGAAGTAAATTGAGTACCCCGATCAGATATGATAGATAGAGGAACCCCCTGCAACTTCGCTAGCTCCTTGATGTACAATTTGGCATAGTCCTATGCCGGAAAATAAATCTTGTCGGGAATAAAATGGGCTGATTTAGTCATCCTATCAACAATGACCCAAATAGAATCATGTTGCCTTCGAGTACAAGGCAAACCCACCACAAAGTCCATATTCACCTCCTCCCACTTCCAAGTGGGAATATTTATATCTTGGAGAAAACCTCCCGGTTTTAGGTGTTCGACCTTATCTTTTTGACAATTCAGACATTTAGCTATAAAACCCGCTATATCTTTTTTCATGCCATTCCACCAATAGACTTCCCGTAGATCACGGTACATCTTGGTCGCTCCCGGATGAATAGAATATTGCAAACCATGAGCCTCTTCTAAAATTTGCTCTCTCGAGCCATGAACATCCGGAACACATAACCGACCTAGGTACCTAAGCTCCCCATCTCCCCCTTTGGAGAAAGCCTCAACGGACTTGTTGAGAACCGATTCTTTCAACTCCATCAAAATAGGATCAAGGTGTTTCTTAGACTTCACATCTACAACAAAGGACGATTCGGAACTATGATGAACCATGAATCCACCCTTGGTGGAATCCAGTAGTTAGACACCTAAACGGGTCAATCTATGGACATCATGAACCAATTCCTTCTTCTCATCTTCTACATGAACCACACTACCCATGAACAATCTACTTAGGGCATCTGCCACTACATTAACTTTGCCGGGGTGGTAAAGGCCACTCATGTCATAGTCCTTCAAAAGTTCTAACCACCTTCTTTGTCGAAGATTCAAGTCTTTTTGACTAAACACATATTGAAGACTCATGTCGTCGGTAAACACATCTACATGGACCCCATATAAGTAATGTCTCCATATTTTCAAAGAAAAGTACAACCGTCGCTAATTCAAGGTCATGAGTCGGATAGTTCTTCTCATGGACCTTGAGTTTCCTTGAAGCATAAACAATCACTTTACCACGTTGCAGAAGGACACATCCCAAACCCACTCGAGAAGCGTCACAATATACCACAAACCCATCGGTACCCTCCAGTAAGGTCAACACTGGAGCGGATGTCAATATATATTTCAATTCTTGGAAGAATTTCTCACAAGCCTTCGACCACACAAACTTAGTTATTTTTTGTCAAACCCATCAATGGAGAAGTAATGGAGAAAAAACCCTCAACAAACCTCCTATAGTAACCGATCAAACCCAAAAAGCTTATAATATCGATAGGAGTTAGAGGTCTAGGCCAATCCTTGACCACATCCGTCTTCTTAGGATCTACCTCAATACCCATGACCGACACAATATTACCAAGGAAAGCAACCGACCTTAGCAAAAACTCGCACTTACTAATCTTAGCATATAATAGGTGGTCTTTAAGGACTTAAAAAACTATCCTCAAATGATCCTTATGTTCACCCTCACTCCGTGAATAGATCAAAATATCATCAATAAAGACCATCACAAATGAATCAAGATATTTTCTAAACACCCTATTCATTAGGTCCATGAATGTCGCCGGGGCATTTGTTAACCCAAAAGACATAACCACAAATTTATAGTGACAGTACCGTGTCCTGAAGGCCTTCTTGGGAATATCACATCCTCTTACCCTTATTTGATGGTAACCCAAACAAAGATAAATTTTGGAGAAAAAGGTACCCCTTGGAGTTGGTCAAATAAATTGTCAATCCTAGGAAGTATATATTTATTATTTATAGTGGCCTTGTTCAATTGGCGATAATTAATATACATCCTAAGGGACCCATCTTTCTTTTTCAAAAACAATACTGGAGCACCCCATGAAGGTATGCTTGGTTGAATAAAACCCTTCTCTAACAAGTCTTTAAGTTGCTCCTTTAACTCTTTCAATTCGGTTAGAGCCATCCGATAAGGGGAAATAGATATGGGTTGTGTATCCGGCAGAAGATCAATGCCAAAGTCTATTTCCCATTCGAGAGGAATACTGGACAAGTGATCGGGAAACACTTCCAAATACTCTCTCACTACGGGCACCAATTCTAATGAAGGAACCTTGGACTCAACATCCATAAACCTAACAATATGATACATGCACTCCTTGGAGATCATTTTTTTAGCTTGTACACATGAAACAAATTGACCTCTAGGAATATAATTCCTCCCTTTCCACTCTAAAATTGGCTCTTTTGGAAATTGAAACTTTACTACTCGAGTTCTAAAATCAATGGAAGTATAACATGCATGCAACCAATCCATGTCCAAAATTACATCAAAATCAAGCATGTCTAATTCTACCAAATCAACCAAACTGACCTTATGAGACAAAGAAATAGGACAACTTGTATAAACACTTTTAGCCGCAACCGAGTCACCAACCGGGGTAGTAATCAAAACAGGTTATATTAGGGTTTCGGGGAGTATTTCAAATTTCATAGCCACATAGGGTGTAACAAAAGATAATGTGTCACCGGTGTCTAATAATGCATAAACATCAATGGAAAAGACTTGCAACATACCTGTTACAACATTCGGGGAGCTCTCTTGGTCACCTCGTGATTGAAGAGCATAGAAGCGATTCTTCTTGGACAAATCAGGATTTGAACCACTTGGAGGAGCTTGATTATCCTCTCCTCCCTTGGCCGTATGGGTTGGACAATCTTTCAATTGATACCTAATGTTTCCACATCCATAGCACACACCCATATCGGCAAGACATTTTCCCTCATGCTTCTTACCACACTTGGCACATGTAGGCCTCTCCATGGAAGGTCCACTCCTATTGCCTCCTTGAGGCTTAGGTTTAGACACCTTTTTTTTGTTGGTTTTAGGAGCATTAGAGGAGATTTGGTTGGAAAATGTCTTCTTTAACCTTGGTCCACTTTGACTCTCAAAATTACCCTTAGAAGAATTACCATTATCAGTCCTTGCCCTTTTTACCTCTCTATTATTCTTCCTAAGCCTTGTCTTTTCAAATTGTTAAGCATGCACCATTAGACATGAAATATCCATATTGTCATGAAGCATTACCGCACGACATTCTTCCTCAATTGAGTCAGACACCCCTGTCACAAATAAGCTCATTTCATCTCTAGGATTAGACACTAAAGATAGGGTATACTAGGACAACTTAGAGAATTTGAAGGAGTATTATTAGACACTCATACCTCCTTGACGAAGGTTGATGACCTCCTCAACTTTGGCTTCCCTATTCTCACGGGGAAAAAACCTATCAAGGAATGCCTTCTTGAATACTTCCCAAGTTATGGGACCCGCTCTTATGGCCTTATTACCCTTCCATTGAGTAAACCATACTTGGGCCACATCTTTCAACTGATACCTGGATAGTTTGGCTTTCTCAATAGAAGTCACCCATATAGCATCTACTATCTTGTAGATCTCTTCCACAAACTCTTGTGGGTCTTCATCCACTTTGGAACCAAAGAACATAGGAGGGTTCATTCTAGTAAGGTCTCTCAACCTTGAAGCCATGGTACTCACATTAGGATTTACCAGGGGTCCAACTTCCCTATTTTCTTGTGAAGTTATAGCTAGGGCTTGAATGGTCACAACTTGTGTTTAAGTCATCATAAGTTGAGTCAATGTTTGTAGAGCCGCCCTTATCTCCACATTAGTCATAGCCCCTTCATCATTAGGAACTTGGGGAGGAACTCCCTCATTCCCATCCTCGTCTTGCATCCTCCTTCCATTCCCTCTTCTTGTATTCATTGCGTATAATCACAAGAGGCGGGTTATGAAAAAGGACTTCATAGATTCAGGACTCCAAAGCATGACTAAATAGTAATGAAAGAAGTGAAAGTTCTTAAACATCTTATAGCCTCTCATTCATAAGTAAGGCGCGCTTCACACTCATGAACAATACTCTACTAGACGTTGTTCATGAGATATCATTCCTAAAAATCTTCCCAAAACCTTATGCTCTGATACCAAGTTTGTCACGATCCAGGGGTACGCCCTAGACGTAACACGGCATACCTGACCCCGAAGGGGTCGCATACAAGCCCTTAACATAACCGTACACATAAAGCCATAAGAATAATGTGTAAAATATAAAACTTTTACAATCGAAGTCCAACTTCTTTTTCATAAAAGAAAATCATATGAGTCTAAACCTTGTCTCAATCACCATCTAAAACATAGTAATCCAAACATAGGGACATAGCCCTTTACATCAATAATTTTGAATATTGAAACTACAAATAGAAACTAGAAACAATAACATCTTGTCCTCGAACTTGAGGACTCACCAAGCATAGGGAATAGTCAACCCAACCTTCTCTTGAAGGAAGTAGAAGTACGTCTCAACGATCAGAACCTACACTCAAAATAGATGTAGAAGAAATGGGTTGGCACTTAAAGTACTAAGTAAGGAAGAATGCATAAAAACCCTTGAAATATGATAAAATGGACATTTTAGTTATAAATTATGCATTTGTCAAGTTTGGAAATCAACATGCACTGTCAATGTAGAAGACAAGCCATAATCACATTTATACTCATAACATAGTGAAACAATTACCTTAGCAACTCTAAGAAACACTTGTGCAACGTATAGTTGGCATCCCATAATACCAACCATACTAAGTACTCCTTTGAAGATACCTTAGCCATACATATCACCTTTAGACCTCATCACAATCAATAGTCATAAATAAGGAATTAGTTATGTATATTACATAAACATAAGGAAAGTCATTTATAGCAACTATCCATTCAACAAACATGCATACATTCATGTGTCCTCATAGCATAAAGAAAACCATCCCATAACTCCTTACTAAGTCCACTTGTGCAACGTAAGAGTGTAGTCCCATAACCCCACTCCAACTAAGTAAACTCACCAAGAAGTCATAAGTATAGTTCGTATCATATTAATTATCTTGTCATATAGGGAAGTTTATCCATAACAGACATAGATTATGTGATCGACATGGAATCCGGTGTCATGTAACCCCACTCCGAAAGAAAGTGTCCTACTTGCCTAAGATAGAACAAAATGTATTAGCTTTTTGGTGGATCCACTAGCTAAAGACCTATGTTTGCACATAGTTAAGGGATAGGGAGATTGATTCTAGAAACCCGACCTATTGTTTTTTTGGAAGAGTTTCCATCTCATGAGAATAATCTAGATGAATCGGCTTGTTGTATTAACGGGACGGCCTCTACCTCATTGACCATATCCACTCAGTGCTAAGAATTATTTCCCAAATTATACATAATTAGTCTTGAATTTCATTTACATGTGTGAAGGAATACTTTGACCTTCATTCAATACAACCCATAAAATAGCTCATAGATTCGATAAAGTGAGAATGTACTTTCAACCTTAAAATCAACATTAACATGTGAGCAAACCTTTCACATTATTGTTCATAGTGTTTCATGAGAATAGCCTTTCAATCAACACAACAACATTATCATTATACTAGAAAATTCATACATAATCAAGTGTAAGGGTAAGGGAAGAATGGCCTTTCAACAATACCTCAATTTACACATTAGTCATATGATCTTCACCTTCTAAGAGAATCATGAGTTTATACACAACATTCATCAACATGAATAATGTCACACAATCACACATAGAAATACGACATTAGGCATGATTAAAAGAAGAATCAATAACTAAAATATCATAGACATCATTCATAGTATTTATCTTGGATCAATACACCAATCACAAATTATTGAATTTGGGGTCATAGAGGAGTTCATGGGTTTATAGGGAATTTTACAATATAAATCGTCATTAAACATCAAATCATCCATAATATATGAAAATTAATGTAATGAAATCATTTTTAGGAAGAATCAATGGCTAGAATGAAAACACTAGTTTTTGAACAATTTGCCAATTTTTGACATTTAGACTTGAAGGGCTTCATGGATAAAAGTATTCCATGAATCAAGTCTCACATACATTAATTGAAGCTTTACCCATGAATTGGAGTTGATAAGATGGATTCTTGAGCCCTATTCTTCAAGTTCTTGAGCTTATTCAATGGAGGATTCCTAGTGAGAGAAATATTGGAGAGGACATAGGTCTTCTTTTATTTCTTTTTAAAGTGACTTAATTGTAGGAATTTCAAGTCTAAAAAAGGTTATATACCTATTGTGAAAAGAGTAAAATAATGGGGTTTTAATTTTGGAATAAAACTATGGACCCCTTTAAGTTACAACTTAAATTTTTCCCTCCTTCACGATTTTGATCGCCCATTGAACCCCTTGGCTTGCCGAGGGCACTAGGCTACTCGCCTAAAGAGCCCTTCGCTCGCCTAAATTTCCAAGTAGGCTCCCTAAATGGGCAGCTTACTAGGCGATGGGGGTGGTCTGTTGGACGAATCACCTACCAAATCGGTGAACCATGACATAGCTCAACCTTTTTTCCAGAACCTAGACCAAGGGGACAGCCCACTAGGGGACCCCAAGTGCACTTTGGCACTTCGCCAAGTCAATTGGGCGATCATGCTGCCCAATCTCCAACTAGGTCCATCAAAGAACAAGTTTTCCTTCATCCCCTCTTAGTAGTTTAGGTCCTTACCTTCTTCCTAGACATTTACCCCTTTTATTTTTGCTTAAGTCTTAAACATTTACAGAACGACACTTTAGCACTCTTGATAAGCTCTATGATAGCCTACTAGATTCCGGAGTGTTACATTATCTCCCACTTAGAAACATTCATCCTCGAATGGCGATTTAGACACCCTATGGAAACAAGACTCAATACTAGCAGCCCAACAAGCATGCAACATATAAACATTGCACAATTCAAAGGAGGAAACATCAATTCCTTCTCAAGTCATAAACAATGCAATTACAAGGAAGTAGAGGCTACATCAACAACCCAATATGCACGAAGCTCATCATTTCATATCATCTTAGGAGGAACTACCTTCTCCAAGTCAAAGTAAGCTCAACACAACAATAAGGATTCAGTAAGCCATTTCATCAAAGCATAACTAAGCGTATTCAATACAACATCTCATGAAGTCAAATATGAAATCATCATACTAAAGTGAAAACCAACATGAGGGAAAACTCAATTTATTCTAAATTATGAATTCTCACATGAACATGCATATTATAAGGGAATCATAAAGAACACTCATAATACAGATGACTCCCAAAGCACCAAACTCAAGAAAACTACTTACCTCAAGTTGGGATAGGAGTAGAAGGAAAAATATGAGGATAGTGGGACTTCATATCGGCCTCGGCCTCCCATGTAGCACCCTCAACTAACTGATTCCTCCATAAGACTTTAACGGAAACTACCTCTTTGTTTCTTAACATCTTTACTTGCCAGTCCAAAATCTCCACCGGGACCTCTTCATAAGAAAGGTTCTCATCAACTCCTAAACCCTCTAAAGGAAGGATGGATACCAGATCACCAATGCATTTCTTAAGCGTGGAAACATGAATCACCGGGTGAACCGGAGCCAACTCATTTGGCAAGTCCAATTCATAAGAAACTTTCCCAACACATTTCAAGATTTGGTATCGGCCCACATACCGTGGACTAAGCTTCACTTTCTTATATGAGAAAACAAATGGGATAAAGCTTGCATGTATTTCTCTTTTGGGAGAGTGATAGTTTTATTGATTCTTTACTTCTTCATTGATTTGCTTTCTGAGATAATGAAATCATTCTTAATGTGAGGGGAATTGAATGCATTTGTTGAAATATGACCTTGCATTAGAATAGAGGCTATAGTGAGCTTGAGCTTGGTTTGATACCGGCTAGTAATCATTTGAAGCTTCTTGATCATGATTGAGTGTAGCATGCTATTTGGAGTAGTCTTTTAATGGACCTTGCATGTTAGCTTGATTAATCATAAAGTTCGACTCATTTAGGGCTAATTATCCAATGAATTAGTGTGCTCAATGCCTATTTTATAGGCATAACTGATGTTAATCTGTTTATATGACTATTGGGTTGACGAAAGAACAATTGGAAAAGAATCAAGAACGTGATGAAAACATGGTCAAGATAATGACCCAAATGGACTTATTGACAAAACATGTCATGGGAGGTGGTTATAAGGATATGAGCGTGGTTGGTCCTAATAGTGGTGTGTGTCCTAATGATGCACAATTTTAGGCCATGTACAACGTAGAGTGTAACACCCCTAAATATTAACCAAGAGTTGCATGTTGATTTACCATTGCTTAATTACTACAATATGTTTTATTCTCATTTTGGGAACTTGAAGTTTCGTGATAATTGAAAACTTGCTTAACATAAATTGTGATCGTAATTTAAGGAGTAGTATTGGGGTATTTTCGTAATATTCTAATTAGAATTAGGTATTAATTTAAAAGGAGGTGACGGTTGATCCATCCCACTGGAACTTTAGATATAGGCCACATTCGTGATGAGGCAAACGTGGTGGAAACTCGCAGAGAGCCCCAGATTAAGGTACCTCCCTTGGGTGCTGATCATGCAGACATGGTGGGGCAGGCACAGGGAAGTGACCCCAGTATACTAGATCATACTGATACTGTCCCAGCCTCTTCTTCTGAGGCAGCTAGTATGGCTCCTAGCTCTTCCCGGTTCACACCATAGTTCGGGGCTTCTGTTGTCCCGTAGGCCAAAGTACAGAAATTAGAGGCTCAGATGGCCACACTGTTGCATCACATCCAGCCTTGGATGCAAAAGTGGATAATAGAGTCCGAGGGAATCAAGCGAAGGATGGAGGGCATGATGGATCGGAAGGTCCAGGCCGTTAAATAAGCGTCTTGATGCCTTTGAAGTGAGAGTCCTTAAGCGACCAACCCCGACCATAGATCTATCCTCTTTTCAGTCCAAGTTAGCCAGTCTCCGGGCCGACATTTATGGCATTCTTGCTACCCCTACAATTGAGCCTCAGGCTGCACCTACTGCATTGGCTGATGACACGGTATTGGATTTTTTATTAAGTGGGACCACCGAGGAGGAGTCTGAGCCTACACATACTAAAGGTAAGAGGCACTGTTCTAGTCTTACTGAGGAAAACACCCAAAAAACTCAACGAAGGCAGGAGAAAGAGGCTAGGAAGTCTTTGATTTTAGATGAAGAGTTGCACTAGTGGAGGGTACGTGAGAGTGTTGCAGGGGCATTGAGCTCTGCCCCAGTTGTAGAGGTCCCCACAGTTGTAGAGGTCCCCACAATTGTAGAGGTCTCGCCTGTTGTGAGGAACGTTGTGAGCACCACTGATGGTGTGTTGAGAGTGATAGGGAGCACTACTGAGGGTTCTATAATGGATGATGTGGGCACTACTGAGGGTGACCCAACTATTGTTCCAGCGGGCTCCGTGAAATTGAACCCACCTGCTTGTTGATGATTCGCCAGCACTATGCGCCACAGGTTTGCTTCACCCAATCCATTTTCTTTTACTACTTTTGTATGCATTGCGGACAATCACATCTATTTTTGTTGGGGGTGGGGTAAATGGATTGTGAGTGAAGGGTGAAGTCTGAGTAACCCAACTCATAAATGATACCCCAAGAGACTGTTTAATTTCTGTTGCATCGGCATGTGTTAGGATCGTATGTGTAGAAGCATGAAAAAGAAAGAAGTATGATGGCTTGAAAAATGATACCCGTCAGATTTTGTGATGTGTGCTAGAATTTGTAAGCTACGATTAGTTGAATGTGTTGGCTCTTAGTATGACATGATAATAAATCAACTTGATTGCTAATATGAGGTATAGGTAAGGGTTAGTAAATTATACAGACATAGCCAGACCAAGGTGCGGGGTAAAATTCTCTAGATGCCGGACCAAGGATTTAGAGATACATAACTTACCACTTTGCATGTGATATACTAGGAAAGGATTGTTATTACTAGGATTACTGCGTTATGAGCTTGTGGGGAACACGTATACCCTAGTTAATTCTCTCAACTTGCTAACAACAAATATTTACTTTTGTGTATTGATCACTTATTCAATTTTTACAATTTGTTTCACATATCCCCCCCCCCATTTAATTACTTGTTTCTAGAAGTAATTTGACTAGTTGAATATAATTGTTGGTTAAAGTAAGGTCTAAACCATTTTCCTCGTGGGATCGACCCCAACTTACAAGTTGGGTTCTTTACTTGATAACGATCGCTTATGCTTCTTTAGGGAGGTGTAATTTGAGCGTATCATGGAACATCACCTCTTGGTATCAATTTCTTCTTCCGATAGGTGGGTAATCGCTCCTTGCCAAGCACAATCCTCTTGCAGCCCTTGTTTTCCTTTATAACTACCTCTTGGTTCTTCTTCTCCAGGTGAAGCCACACCTTTTTATGAAGTTTCTTCATGGCTTCAACCCTTTTGCTCCCATCTAAACTTAAGACAACATCTTGAGAAAGAGGAGTGAGATCTAAAGGGGTTAGGGGGTTAAAACTATATACCACTTCAAATGGAGTCATGCATATAGTTCTATCAATATCTCGATTATATGCAAACTCAACTAAAGACAAATGTTCCTCCCATGAGGCCAACTTTCCATGCACCACGACATGAAGCATAGAACCTATGGTCCTATTTACAACTTCTGTTTGGCCATCAGTTTGTGGGTGACAAGAATTTGAGAACAATAACTTGGTATCAAGTCTACCCAACAATTCCTTCCAAAAGTGACTAAGGAATTTTGGATCCGTTGGTTTGAGGTATTCCATGCAATTTAACAACATTTTCAAAAAACAACGATGCTACATTTGAAGCATCATTACTATATGACATGGAAATAAATCAGCCATATTTGAAAATGGATCAACAACAACAAAGATGCTATCCCTACCTCTTTTTGTCATTGGCAATCGCAAATTTTTTTAAATTTAAATATCAAGCCAAGGTCTTTGTGGGGTGGGGAGTGGAGTGGAGTGTATAATACATGGGGAAGGAGGCGTGAAGTAGCACTTCGATAATCAATACATTGGCCACGAATTCCAACAACATCCTTGTGCATTTTAGTCCAATAGAATTGTTCCTCAACAATTCCCCTTGTTTTATCTACACAAAAATGTCCCATTAATCCCCCATTTGGTGGTTCCCTCACAAATAATTCTCTCCACGAGCTCATAGGCACACATAGTCTCTTGCCTTTGAACAAGAAACCATCAAACTTATAGTAGGGAGTAAGAGATCTATCCCTAATCCACCTTTCCCTCTCCCATTCCTCACAATCTTTGAAGAGTTGAGCAAACACGAGATCCTTGGGATACATTGTCTTTAAACATTCAAAACCAATCAATCTACAAGACAAGGTATTTACCAACACATGTTTCCTAGACAAGGCATCGGCCACCACATTTTCCTTCCCTTTTTTGTATTGAATTATATAAGGGAAAGTTTCAAGGAATTCAATCCATTTGGCATGCCTTTTGTTCAACTTTCCTTGTGCTCGAATATGCTTTAGAGACTCATGGTCAGTCCTAATGACAAATTCCTTGGGCCACAAGTAATGTTGGCAATTACCCAAAGCTCAAATTAAAGCATACAATTCAAGATCATAGGTGGAATAGTTTAAAGTAGAACCTTTAATCTTTTAACTAAAATAAGCAATAGGCTTTTGGTCCTACATTAAGAAATCTCCAATGCCTACTTTAATAGCATCACATTCCACTTCAAACATTTTGTCAAAATTGGGTTAATGCAACAAAGGAGTGGAGCTAAGCATTGATTTTAAAGCTTCAAAAGCTTTGGATTTCTCCTCTCCTTACTTAAAAGGTTTATACTTTTTTATTAGGTCGGTCAATGGGGCAGGTATGGTACTAAATACTTTGAAAAACCACGTATAAAAACTAGCCAATCCATGAAATCTTCTAACATTGGTTAGGGATTTCGGAATCGGCCAATTCTTAATAGCGTGTATCTTAGACTCATCAACCTCAACCAATTTTTAACTCACAAAAAATCCCAAGAAAACAACTTCATCAACATAAAATGAACACTTTTCAAGATTAGCATAAAGTTTTTCCTTCATAACCACATCAAACACACATCTAAAATGATCAATATGATCATGCATGGTCTTACTATAAATCAAGATATCATCAAAGTAGACAACCATAAACTTTCCTATAAAGGGCTTCATCACATGATTCATTAGACGCATAAAAGTACTAAGAGTAGTAGTGAGACCGAAATGCATCACCAACCATTAATATAGACCAAACTTGGTCTTGAATGTGAATTTCTATTCATCACCGAGGTTCATCCGAATTTCATGATAACCACTCCTAAGATCAATCTTTGAAAACCCACAAGAGACATTCAACTCATCAAGAATATCATCTAACCTAGGGATAGTATGATGATACTTTATTGTAATCTTGTTGATGGCCCGACAATCAACACACATGCGCCATGTCCCATATTTATTTGGAACAAATAGAACCTCCACGACACATGGACTCATACTTTCTTTAACATAGAGAAAAATTTGTGAAACAAATGAGGTTTGATTAAGTGAATAAGAGGGTGGACTGTGAACGTGTTAGAATGTGAAAGAGAATAATAAAAAGTGATTTGCATGCCATACTTCATGAAGGTAGAAGCCAACACGCAAAAATACTATACATTTACACTCAACCTCGTTACATGTCTTGAAACGACCTTTGTGATCTTGAGTGACTTGAAAAGAATATTGATTGGAAAATAAAGGCAAGCCTATGGGTAGAGTCATGCATGAGTTCATTTTTGTCATTGTGGGAGTTGTATTTGATTCCAAAATCTAATTTGTTGTGGAATTTTGTGTGAGCATGGAAACATCCTTGTTGTAAGGGCATTTGAATACTTTTGTTGAGCTTGAACTTGCATTTGAAGAAAGCATTGTGAGCTGGAGTCTATTTGATAATGGTGAATCACAATTTGAAACTTAGAGTGCACAATTGAATATTGTATGTGTAGTTTGAACCTCTTGTATGCATTTGTGATGAGTCTTGAGTAACACTGTTTGTAGACATCCTCGTTGAACTAATTAATATTGAGTTTTACTTGAGGACAAACAAAAGTTTAAGTTGGGGGTGTTGATGAGTCCGGGATATTTACTCATTTAGGTCTTTGTTTTGATAGTTTAAGTGTCCTCAATTCCTAATTTATGCTCTAAACTGATGTTAAGGTGTTGATTTTGCAGCAATGAAGGCTAATGGAACAAGGCAAGGACAATACCGAGTAAAAGAGAGTGAAAAAGCTGAAGAAGTTGAAGGAAGGCAATCTTGGTGATCATCAAGTTAGCTCACCTAAAGTTCTAGCATGCCAACCCTTGGGAACCTACTTTGCGATAGAAATTGATAGTCAAGGGACCGCCGAACTACTCGATGACATCCACCTCAATTGCCTAAAGTCAAGAAACATTGAGGATAAAGAGCCAAGGAAGACTGATGATGGAATGGATCGATTGGAGTGTCGCCCGACCTGGTTTGTGACACCCGACTTACTTCTCTTAATGGGCCTAAAGACCAAAATTTGGGAAACTATAAATTGAAATTTAAAAGAATAGTTTAGAGTTTTGATTCCAAGAGTTTTTGGAGTTTTAATTTTCTCTGAGTTTTTGAGTTTCCATTGTAGAACTTAGAGCTTTGAAGACTTGATTTTGAGGTATTTGCATTTAGGTTTTTGAAATAAGTTTATTTGAGGCATTGTTGAGACTTGGAAACCATTACCCAGTTCATGCCTAGCATAATTGGTAATATTTTCTTCCTTTTTATGATGTGTAGCTAAAACCGCAATTCTTGGGGTGTGATCATCTGATTATTGGCTTAAATAGCTTACGGGTATTGTTATTTACGGACTCTAATGCTTAATTGAAGTGAGTTTAATCGATAGATGTGTATTAATCTATGAATTGTAGTAGCAAGTGCTGTTCTAACTTAGTGTTCTAGGCTTTCTTGAGAAAGAGGTTTTAGAACCTAGGTTTTCGATTAATGATTGTAGTTATTGGGTTGATGTGGGTTTGCCGAGAGAGAGTGTATCCAAAACTCGATTCTACCTATCTAGCTCGAGAGAGTTGATAAATTAAGGTTTTGGGTTGTTTATATTGATAAACTTGTGGAGGTTTGAGAGAACTCGCTTGAATCAAAATAATTGTTGGATGGAAAGCTATTGCATCTATAGTGTAGCCTACCTACTATGATTTAGCATTCATTAGTATATTCCAATTACCCATATAGCAAAATTAGCCTATAATCGATCACATCTCTAAGAATTCCTCTCTACTTGTTCATTCCCCTGTTTTAACAATTTATTTAGTTGCTAATTGCATCTATAGTGTAGCCTACCTACTGAGATTTAGAAATCGCTAGTAAATTCCAATTACCCATATAGGGAAATTATCCTATAATCGATCACATTCCAAATAATTCCTCTCTACTTATTGATTCCCTTGTGTTGATAATTGTTTTCGTTGTTAATTGACAAATCAATCACCCTATCTGACATTCGTTGTCACCCTTTCTATTTATTTAAATGTTTTCGATAATTTTTATTCCTACAATCGGTTATATTGAATTTAGAACTTCATAACTGAACTCGAACATGTACCGCACCTTGTTGGTTCGACCCTAACTCATTTGTTGGGTTTTATACTACATTACGATCGCCTACACCTAGTATTGAATGAGGTGTAGTTGAGCGTTTATCCAAAAATGGTGCTGCTATCGGTTAGTGGTGTTTACAATTCTATTTTTGAAGTTTGAATTATGATCTTCTTGTTGTTGTAATTGACTCGATTTACTTTATTTTGGGTTTATGTTGGCTATGTTTTTTAATAGAGGGGACGAGATGTGTGTGAACCAGAGTAATGGTAGCCAACTTGGCCACCAAGATGATATCGGAAATCTAAATGATGTTAATGACCTGATTCTATTGGGTGGTGTTGGTGCTATACATCTACCTCCAGGTTAGGGCAATACGGTCTTCCATGTCACTAGCACAATGCTACAACTCTTGCAAAATGAAAGGATTATATGAAGGGCTAGTCCATGAGGATCCCCATAAGCTTATTTAAGAATATTTCTCAAGAATCAGTCTGTCTCCGGTTTTTCCCGTTCTCTTTGATGGGGGAAGCTACTAAGTGTTTAGCTGATCTACAGAGAAATACCGTTTTTACTTGGGATTAACTTACCGTGGAATTATTTATATGGTTCTTTCCTCCGTCAAGGATGATGACATAAAGATATAGCATTCAAGGCTTCAACCGCTTGGAGGGTGAACCAATCCACGGGACGTGGCTGAGATTTTAAAAGTTGGTACTTCAATGTTCGACTAACGGAATACCAAACGACATGTCGTTACAACACTTCTATATGAGTCTTCACTCAGTGAACAAAGGTGTTGCTGATCATCTTGTTCCTAGGGGTATAATGCAACAACCTTTCGAAATAACATCTAATCTCCACGATGGCATAACCCAGATTAACAGAGCATGGTACACTCGAGAGGACAAATTGTCTCCTCTCACCTTTAGAATCACAAAATAGCAAACCCCAAATTGTGCTAATTGTTGAGTTTTGCCCGGTGATAAAGCGGTTGACGTCATTATTAATGGGAAAAGACGTCAATTCACCAATTTTGGCCAAATCGGGGAAGTCTGAGTACCCCGTGTGCATTGTTCCTATGGGGCTAGAGTGAATTGCATGATATGAGTGTTAAATTTAGATTTTGTTGGCTGTGTGATTGTTTTTGAAGTACTGGGGATAAATGTAGCCCGTTGGACTACTAGATGAGCTGGGTCGAGCTCACCGAGTGGTTCCGTGGTTCACCTATCGTCCCCTAGATCTCCTTTTAATTCTCTAAATTATGAGTTTGAGTTCTGTAACCTTCGGTGATATTCCTGAGCTCGCTGAGTTCTATTGGCGACTCACCGAAAGTGCTTCATGATCGCCCTTTTACACCCCATATCTTTGAAATTATTCTGTAACTTTCGACTAGCTACTTCTAGTTCGCCAATGGCCCTCGAAATCCCTGACCAGCTTTATTGTTTAGTATATTTGGTCTAGAACATTCGGCGAGCCCAACCTGGCTCGCCAAAGTAATTCAGCTAACTGGACGTGCCTCGCTAAAGTGGTTCGGCGACTCACCGACCGGTTAAGCGAGTCATTCTACAACTGTGTACCTGAATTTTTTCTTAACTTCAGATAACTTTTTCCACATTGTTTTGCAGGTATGTCTAGACCCAAAGTTGCTGGTAGAGGCTAACTTCCCAGAAAGCCGACTCAAAGAGTCATGATAAATGAGGAAGCAGTTGCTTCCCACGCTAAAGCTACGGAACTTCTTCTGAAAGGGGGAAATGGAAAGGGAAAGGGAAAAGGCCCAGTGCCACCTACACCCGAGGTAGAGAGCTTTAACAGTGACAAGATTTATGATATATACCTCACTCCCTCTAACAATGACGGTAAATCTGAGGATAGTTTTTCGGGTTCCATATCTGAGCTGGAAGATGACTAGCTTTTGTAGGCGAGGAGAACGGAGCTACACTCCAAGTCTTTGACTGATCCATCTAGGATCCTAGTGCATCAAATGCCTACTCCTCAAGCTCTATCTCCAGCTCCAGTTCCAGAGCAGACAGTGGTCCAGGCACCACCATTTCATAGTCTTCCTCTCTGGTCACATAATAGACTAAAGTTCGAGGGTTCGAGGACCATATTAGAAGAATTGCGGTTGTCCACCAATGGTGTGGTGGACATTCATCTGGAAGTGTGGAATACTTTGAGGTTCCATAAGTTTGAGGTTTTTACAAAACCCCAAGGCCCATATATTCCTTCTTGGGTCTGAGAGTTCTATGCAGCATACAGAGAGTTAGTACCGAAAGGGAAGAAGAAGCAAGTGCTTTCAAGCTAGCTGGTTTCATGATTGTTTTGGGAAAGAAGGCCAAGTGCAAATGTTCTAATATATGAATGCGGTAGTTGGGTGCTCATCAGATTTCATGCATAATTACCCAGACTTGGTAAAAAAGAAAACTTTGAAGGATCTAAAGGGTTGGCTGGCACCCCTTCTCTCCGATGTCAATCCGAGGTGGATTGAGGTAGGTGCACCTATCAAGAAAAAGGACCTGAACGTTGCTGCCAGATATTGGCTTAGGTTTATTAGCACAACCATCATGCCTTCCCGGAATTAGTCCATCCTCCGACACCCAAAGACAGCCTATCTAGGGTCAATTATAGATCGCCAGAGGCTGAACTAGCGGCTGCTGATCGAGCAAGAGATGGCCATGAGGGCCAACATGAGCCATACCTCGCTTCCATTTCTGGTGACGATCACCAAGGTGTACAAATGGCCGTGTTCCCAGGGATTAGAAGATGCATGTGGAGGTGAGAAGATGCATGTGGAGGTGACAACCACCTATTCTACTGACATCCGATGTATTGAGGCCAAGTACATGTGGGATGAGGCCGAAAGGAGGAGGGCAACACTGGTGGATACATCCCAGAGGTCGATGTTGATATTTTGCCGAATGAAGAAATCATGCCCCCTTAGGCTAATGGGCCTACATGTACATCTGTCCCTTCTGTTTCTCAGACTCCTAGTACTTCTACTGTACCCACTCCCGCTAGTTCTAGTTTTGGGGCTACCTCTCGACCCCTTATTACCCAGACCATGTTTTACAAGATGGGTTATCTGGCCCAATCTGTTGATGTGCGTGCCTTTCGGGTAGAGGTCATCGTGCCTGGGTTGATAGAGTGGCCTATTATTGCTGCCTTAGTCCCAATTAGGGTTGAGATGAGAGAACACCGAGACTTGATTGAGGGTGACAAGTTGGCATTGGATGCCCTTACGGTGAGGCTTGTGGTATGTGAGAAGAGCCAGGGTGCTACTATTGCTGTGACGACCTTGAAGGCCGATGTTTTCACGCTGAGAAAAGAAGTGGACGAGATGAAGTCCGCGGATCTATTGATGCTGTTTCGGACTATGGAGATTCTTGAGATGCTGAGCACTAATATTTTAGCTGGTTCTGAGGTTCCTTCGGCTACTACGACCAGAGATGATACTAGGGCTAATGATCCAGATGTTGAGTCTGAAGCTGAGTAGATAAGTGTTAGAGATGAGGCAGTTTATGATGATTTAGCTGCTTTTCAGATAGCCATAGTGGAGACAGCAGTGTAGGCATCGCTTAGGGATTAATCTATTTTGGGCTATAGTGGAGCCAATGATGTTGATGAGTCGGTCACTGATGCCTAGACAGATGGAGTGACCGTTATATAGACTTCACCCTAGGCCTAGCCTACTAGGATGACTCTTTTACCTCATTTTATGTTATCTTTTAGACTTTATTATTGTTTCTTTGCCTTTGAGGACAACTGCTATTTTTTGTCGGCGGGGTGAGGTATGTCCATACCTACCTCTATTGGGATGCTTTTATGGATATTGTTGTTTCTGATTTTGTGAATGATGGATCTAGTTTTATGTTTATATATATATCTTGGTTGTTGATCCATCTTGGTCCATGATTTTTAATGTGTAAATGGTTTTGAACTGATTTTAAAAATCTTGCCACCTCTTTTGTGTGTGATTGTGGCTATTCTTTTGCAAATTTGAGTGTCGATTGTGCTCAATAACGATGACTTAAATAGCGCTCTCAACTGAACGATATGAATGTGCGGCTATGATAAGGCAAAATGAGTAACATAGGTTATTTGTGAACTCTTAGCATCTCGTTGTGACTAGCCGGTTGTTGAGTGGATCTTTTGTAATGATCGTTGCATGCTAGATGAATTTTGTTTAGTCTTGTTTGATAATTGTGTAGAATTCCATGTGTGGTGTGGTTGTCTAGAACTATGTGCTTGATGATATCTAGAACTTTCCCCCGTAGTCCAATTGATTGATTGAAGCAAGCGATTGAAATCATCTTAGGACCAATTTGTGAAGAGTGAACCTAAATTGATAGTATACCTCTTCATGGCCACCTGGTGAGAAGTGTGAACCTTTCTTTAATCCTTTTGATCATATCTATTTCTTTAGAAGAAACTTGAATAACTTTGACCCATTTGTCCCATCACCTATAACCTTCATTAAGTTTTGGTTCGATTGAATAGCTAACTTAGGCCGAATGTAACGACCCGGGAGCACCCCCTAGCCATTACATGCGTATTCAACCTTTCGGACGTCTTATACAAGCCTTAGCATTCATTCATTGCATAGATCATAAAAATCACTATGAATTTAAAACTTTTATTCAATAAAACCATAAGACTTCAAGAGTCATCAATATTTGAAAACATCAATATGCAAGCGGAACTACTAAGTCTCTTTAGCCAATCTTAGACAAGAACTTAAAACGTACTAAGGGACACATCCCTTTACAAATGAAATGAAACTTAAGTGTCTATTACAATGACTAAGAAACTTCTAAACATAGTCCTCGAATCTTGAGGACATACCAAAGACATGGAAGAGTGAGGCAATCCAAGCAACTCCAAAGCACAATCCCCTCCTAGTTACCACAACCTACACTTGTAATAAAATAGAAGAAAGGGGTCAGTACAACACACGTACTAAGTATGAGGATATGCAAAACATGCTAAAAAAGACATTTGTTAGGGAGTTATGCTTTGATGCCATTTTGATAAAATCTAAGGGACATCAAAATAATAGGCACATTACAAGTCACAACCAACAATACAAAGTCATATACTTCACAATACTTCATAAACATACATAACCCATTTACATTTACCTTCTTGCCTTCGACCTCCACCTTAAGTAACCCGTAAACTATACCTTTGTGCAATGTATGGGCAACGTCCCATACCATCACCCACACTAAGGCACCACCTTAAGGTCACACAAAGTGCACTTACCATGCATACCTCAACCTTTACCAATTAATCACATAAGACATATAAGCACATAAGCCAACAAGTCACTTCATAAAACTAGAACACTCATCAAATGTCATACCAAGATTCACCTAAGTAAGTCAGGGTGAGGCAGCCCATATTACCTCTCCATACCACACCCAAGTGATCCTTAAGGCTATAGAAGACAAGCTCCATTCACATCTCAACATAAATCATTGATTCAACTTAATGCATTTTGGCAACTTCATTCACTAATGACATAAGATCATCACATACATTCAATTCAACATAAGCACTTACATTCAATTCATGATGACGCACTTTCACATTAGCATGCTCAAAGACCAACGCTTTCATTTATTAGCCCAAAGAGACTCATTCATTCATTATCGTTACTAAGACACACCAAGATCTCCCTTAAATATCTACTTGTGCAATGTCTAGATGATGCCCCATTCTAAGTAGTACATCCTTAAGAGACCCTAGTTCATTCATTCATTAATGTGGGGGAAGAGCCTTAACCGACATAGACCACTGAGCTTCACATAGAATCCCAGTAGTAACCCTTACCGAATGAGGGATCCCCACTTGCCTAAGGTAGGGTCATTCTTTTAGCCTTTACGTGGTACAGACCACTAGCTAGTCCTATGTGGGTACATAGTTAAGGGATAGAAGGATTTCTTATAAGTACCCACATCTCAACTAACGAAGGGGTACCCATCTTAAGGGTTGCTACTAAATACTCTCATCTCAACTCACGAAGGAGTATCCATCCATCTTCATATCCCTCTCGGTGCTAGACATTACTCCCCCACGGAGTTTGGACATTCATTTCATTTATTCATTTAGGGATAAGGATTGCTACTAAGTAATCTCATCTCAACTCACGAAGTAATACCCATCCTAGCCCAACATTCATCCATTTAGGGATAGGGATTGCTACTAAGTACTCTCATCTTAACTCACGAAGGAGTAACCATCCTAGCCCAATATTCATTCATTTAGGGATAAGGATTGCTATTAAGTAGTCTCATCTCAACTCACGAAAGAGTACCCATCCTAGCCCACATTCATTCATTAAGGAAGATCTTGGATTCAAAGATGAGAAAACCTTTCATCTAGGAACCCCATTCATTTAAAGGAGTACTTTATGAAACTATCCTTACAATAGACCCAACTTTGATTCATTAGCATTAACTCCCATTCTTTTCATTCATTCTTCACTAGGTGTGAGAGTAGGTAAACATAGTCTATCCTAACCTCACCTTCATTATAAGTCATTCAAAGAAGACAACAACCAAGTATAACACATAAAGTCTCTACACAAGGTCACCTTTCCTACTCTTAGACCATACACAATTCACATCATATCACATTATCTTCACATAATCAACATTACTCGAAACAACAATCATCCAACTTTGCCTACAAGGCCATGATCACAACATGCTTATAAAGTAAACACCTCCCCACTTTCAAAGGGATCAAACCTCACAATTC